>CM038679.1:248618683-248810735 GCA_021605205.1 Aegilops longissima
TAAGTTGACAAGATCTCGCCCACAACCAAATTGTGTTCTACTGTGCAAAGAAACTACGCATAGACCTAGCTCATGATGCCCTTTGTTGGGGAAGCGTTGCAGAAAATTAAAATTTTTCCTACGGTTTCACCAAGATCCATCTATGAGTTCATCTAAGCAACGAGTCATGGAGATGCATCTACATACCACTTTGTAGATGCCGGAGGCGTTCAACAGGGTTGAGGTAGTTGTACCGTCGTGATCCAATCACCGGAGATCCTAGCGCCGAGCAGACGGCACCTCGCGTTCAACACCGTCGGTCGGTGATGTCTCCTCCTTCTTGATCCGACAAAGGAAGGTTGATGAAAATCCAGCCCTGACGGCGTGGTGGTGGATCAGCAGGGATCCGGCAGGCCCTAGCGTCTGCGGGAGGAGGGGTGTAGCAAGGGGAAGGAGGTGCCAAGATGCGGGGTCTTGCCCTTCCTCCTCCACTATATAAGGGGCTGAGGCGCATGCCCGGAATCCCATCTAGATGGGCGGCCGGCCAACCCCTTAGGGTTTCAACGGCGCATGGAATCCCATCTAGATGGGGCGGCCCGGAACCCCTTAGGGTTTCAACGGCGCTGCCTCCGAAGAGCAGGTCCCCTAGGGTTTCAACCCTGGCGCCTTGGGCCCTTGGGTGGGCGCCCAGCCCACGGGCTGGTTCCCCCACTTCAGCCCATGGGGCCCTCCGGGATAGGTGGCCCCACCGGTGGACCCGGGACCCTTGGTGGTCGGTACAATTCGTGACCCCAAAACTTTCCGGTGGCGGCTGGACTTCCTATATATAAATCTTTACCTCCGGACCATTAAGAACTCCTCGTGACGTCGGGATCTCATCAGGGACTCGAACAACTTCGGTTCTGCATACTGGTATCTCTACAACCCTAAGCGTCACCAAACCTTAAGTGTGTAGACCCTACGGGTTGGGAGACATCTGAACATGGCCAGGGCGACTCTCGGCCAATAACCAACACGGTATCTGGATACCCATGTTGGCTCCCACATGTTCACGATGATCTCATCAAATGAACCCGCGATGTCGATTCAAGTAATCCGTAGACAATTCCTTTGTCGATCGTGCGTGTGGCCTTGGGATAATTAGGCTACTGATAATCCAGCGTTAACGATGCCACGTCACCTTGATTCTTGTTGCTAACCTCGCGTTAGATCAAAACCGATTAATCAAATTCAAAATCAATCAAACAAAATAAAAGTTTTCAAATAATTAAAACTAAAATGTTAGAATGAACCAAATATTGTATAGGTAATTATGGTGGAGAAGCCACACCTTTATAAAATGTTTAAATACTATAAGATGAATAAAACAACAGCAAAAACAATTATTTAAATACCTTTCATAATAAATAAAAGTCAAACTAATTTATTTGAGGACTAGACTTCTTGTGACTATGGACTAAGTTGAAATACTAATTTATATACTCGTGTATATTTTACTAAAACAAAAATAATAAAACAACATTAAAAGAAAAGGAAAAGGAAAACAAGAAGAAGAAGAATAAGAAGACCCCACTTGGCCCGGCCCGGCGAACCCATCAGACCGCCAGGCTGACCCAGCCGCACCCTCCTCCTTATCCCACAGAAACCCTAGCTCGACCGCACCCCCTCGATCCAGTTGGATGAGGAATATCCCCCACCCCCTCGTTCCTCTCCCCCCTCACCCTGATTCGGATCAGGCTTACCAGCGACCAGCGTCGCGTCGCTTGTTGACACGCCCGCCCGCGGCCGTGCCCGCCACTCGGTCTTTGCCCGCCGCTTCCGGTCTCCGCACGCCGTCTCCATCGCCTCGGGCGGCGACCTCCCGCCTCGTCACCTCCCAGGCCGGAGGCCACCGCCGCCGCCACGAGCCCCGCACCACAGGCTACCCTCGCGGACCGCCCGCCTGCCTCTCCATCGTCGGTGTCGCCTCGTCCTCGCCCTTGCCGTCGCGGACCACCCAAGCCTCCAGCCCCGCGCCGTGCCTCGCGCCACGGTGAGCTCGACGATCCTCTCCCTCTGTTCCATGCGTCAGGCCGCGTCGTCGCTTGCCCTTCGCCCCACGCCTCCTCCGGTGCGCTTGCCTTGTGCCTGCCACCCCCTCATGTTGCCACGTGGTGGCAGCGTCACGTGGCGGGAGCCTTCCGCCCTCTCTCGTGTGATGGCCATGGCCTGGCCAGCCTCGGCTAGCCCTCGCTAGCTGGTCGGCCGTGTGCCTTGTGCCTTGCCAGGCAGGCGTGACCACCGGCCTCTGCAGTGGTGGCGCCCTGAGCCTCGTGCAAGCAGGCGCATGCCGTGCCCATCCTGTGGCAGCCGCGGCACAGCTCTCCCGGGGCCCGCCAAGAGGGCCCCACCCCCCATGTTAAAAATATATATAAAAATAATAATAAAAAAAATAATAAATATATGTATTAATAATGATTAATTAATTGGTTAATTAATTAATTAACTTAATTAACTTTGTTTAGTTAACCTAATGAACAATTTAGTCTAATTAAGCTTTTTTAATTAAGCTGTGCCAATGTGTGGGACCCACTGTCGGGTTGACCAGTCAGCGGTCAGCGTTATTCTTGACGTCATCTTGGCGTCATCGAACACTATTCGGATAATGTTGATTTAATTAATAATTAATAAATTAGAAAATGATTTAAAACTTTAAAAATTAATATAAAATAATCGTAACTTTCGGATGAAAAACTTTGTACATGAAAGTTGCTCGAATGACGAGCGAATCCGGATCACGGTCCGTTAAATCGCACACGCCTAACCTATCGAACCTGCACCCCTCCGTCCCTGCACTGAAAGCTTGAAACAGGGATACTTTCCGGTTGTTTCCTTCCTTCAAGTATCACCTATCCTGTTAGATCACCTCTAGCACCATTTGTCATATTATGCTTTGATTGCTTTATTTTTATGTTCCCCTCGTTACTTTTCCGGTGAACCCGGACGTGCTGGGGTACCCCTGTGATCGACTACGGTGTCGCGACCCTCTTTCTTGCGAGCAACCGGCAGCCCCCCCCTTGATCACGAGATATCGCCTATTCTACTCTATCTGCTTGCATTAGAGTAGTGTAGCATATTCTTGCTTTCGATTATACCTATCACGATGCATAGCATCCTTGTTACTCTTTGTTATTGCCTTTACACAATCCTATATGCTTAGTATAGGATGCTAGTACTTTCATCTGTGGCCCTACATTCTTGTTAAATATGCTATACCGTGATCACTCGGGAGGTGATCACGGGTATATCTGCTCTCATGATACATGTGGTGACTAAAGTCGAATGGTGGTGGAGCACCCGGTGATTCACGGATTGGGGGCTGAAAGGACCTTTGTCCGGACCTCTGGATGGATCTTTGTGGCGGGCGACAGGCGAGTTGAGACCGCCTAGGAAGAGGTGGGCTGGCCTGTTGGCGTTCACGGATACTTAACACACTGCGAGGTCTTGGTATTTGATCGGGTTGGCTCTGAGCTTATCGCACTAACCATCTCGGGGTAGTTATGGGTATCCGGCGTCGTGGTATCGGTAAACGCAGGGCGTGTCGGCGGGCGGCCTTGGATTGGGCTGAGCGCTGTTGGGCTAGTGTACGCTTCGGCAGCGTCGCAATCTTGGTATCTTTCGGCGATGGGCCCGGACCCTACGGCGCTTAGGTTTGAACGGCGTGTTGGCCTCTCTGTTGTGCCTAGGTGGGGCTGCGATGTGTTGATCTTCGCGGCGGGCATGACCGAGAAAGTGTGTCCGCAAATGGGATCAAGCGTCTTTGGGTAAGATGGTGCACCCTGGGTTAATCTATTGAATAGCCGTGATCTTGATAACGGGCGACTTGGAGTTGTACCTTGAGCTTATGACAACTAGAACCGGATACTTGATAAAACACACCCTTCTAAGTGCGGATACAACCGGTGGTCGCTCTCGGGGATATGAGGAGGGATGCCGGGTAGGATGTGCTATGTGATGTTACTTGGAGGACTTGATTGTCCTCTTCTACAAAAGGAGTGTCGAAGCGTAGTCTTCGTTAAGACTAACTATCCCACTCTTATACGGCATTACGCAATTCAGTCCTTGATATGGCCCTTTACACATATATCCATGCATATGTAGTGTAGCTCCTTGCTTGCAGTACTTTGGATGAGTACTCACGGTTGCCTTGTTCCCCTTTTCCCCCTACCTCTACCGATTGCTGCAGACGATGGAGCCGGGGCGGGCATACACCCTCGATGGCGACTACTACTTTGGAGGTGCCTACTACGTGCAGCCGGCCGCGGCGACCGGGGTAGCTTAGGAGATCGAGCGGGAGGCATCGCCTCTTCGATCTGTATCGATTTGTGCTAGCCATCTTATGGCAACTTTTTAACTTATGCATACTTTCGAGATATTGTTGCTTATTCTTCGTCTATGATCGAGCACTTGTATTCGAGCCCTCGAGGCCCCGGCTTGTATTATGATGCTTGTATGACTTATTTTATTTGTAGAGTTGTGTTGTGATATCTTCCGTGAGTCCCGATCTTGATCGTACACATTTGCGTAACCTGACCTCCTATATTCTTTGGTGTGATAACATCGGTGATACATCACCTCGCTACTAGTCCAGGTGTTTCATGCCCGAGCGAAACACATTGAAGTTGACTATCACTTTATGCGGGCACGTGTATCGAAACAACTCGAGATCAAGTTTATTTCATCTACAGGATCAACTTGCGAGACATCTTACTAAGCCTTTACCTGCCTTGCGGTTTGGGAGCTTGGCGCAATCTTACCTCTTCTGGTTCTTTAGAAAGTGGCATTTAAGATTGAGGGAGGATGTTAGACTATGTATAAACATCTGTACCTATGTGCGTATATTATGCACGTGTTATGCGCTTCCGTTATATATAATGAGATAAAGCCACCCTAGAGGGTTGTGCTTTGATTCCCCAAAACTTATTGTCTTACTCTCGTGGTCACCACTCTAGCATGAAGGCACAGCCGTCCAAACATCTTCTCTCTCCTCCCTAGCAGAGTAGATTTGGATCAGGCTCCTTTCTTCCTCCACCGTTCCTGGTATGCCAACCTCCACCACTGCCTTCTCTACATTCCACGTCCTCCTTCTACCGACCCGTGCTACAGCACCAGCGTCCCATCGTCCTCCAGCCACCACCGTCCTCCCTCGTTTCGTGACCCGTCGACGGTGCCACAACCAAGGACGACCACCACTTCCTGGGCAGCTGAGATTTGCCCGAGGAGGCGTACACCGTACACCAACAAATCAAGTCTAGCCGATGGAGCAGAGCTGCGTGAGGAGGAGCTCCATGCGGCCGTGACGCCCCATGGAAGAGCAGCTCCGGTGCAGGCTGTCTACAGTCGCCAACGGGCAGTACTGCTGCCCTTCCCAGCTCTGTCTGCCCCTCAGTTTGCGTTGGGATGTATCACTGGCGCTTGTCGTCCTCATCGTGCAACCATATGCTTCAACGGTGTCGCGCGGTCTCGGACATAGGCAAATGGAAAGGCCGGGGGTAAGCTGGGTCTCCTCTACTCGTATGGTCACCCCGAGGTCGGGTTGGTGGCTACAAATCATGGACTGGAACACCACGGGATGTAGCCCTGCCGAGCGCTTCAATCGCCCGGATACCTTCTTTTTGGTGGATTGGAGTCCCTGTTTGAGCGCTTGGTGCTCTCTCCTTTGTTCTGATAGTGGTGACCGGCTGCGAGCAGGTGAATTATGTGTAAGGGTAACATCGTGTGATACCTGCTCTTGATTGTTTAGTATAGCTATTAGTACTGCCATTTTGCCTAATGATTTTCTTGAAGTATGATTGTTCCAGTGAGTATTATTGATTTGCCAATCTGCTCCAGCACTAGTATTTTAGTTGAAATTTGCAGAGTTTCAGTTTTTGCACCTCTTTACAGCCACATATTCATGGTCACTGTCTGAGTCCTGATGCATATTTTTTCTTGCATGCTTTACACTCATGAGGATGAGAAAAAAAACAAGGAACTGCTCATAGAAACCTGCAAAAGATGTTGGAAATAAAACTGAAATGTAGTTTTGCTCTCCAGTTTACATTTTATATTTTTCAGTGGGATGCTCATGATTTTTATTATAAAGTCAGTTGAGACCAATGTTTGACATGAGAAAAATCTTAAGTTGCACTTCGGGTAAAGGGAAGGGAAGGAGTATGGATTTCTCTCATGCGGAGAGGAAAAAGAAAAAAAATGCGGGCGTGCCAGTGTACCGTAGTACACAAAAGAAATGCAGGCGTCTTCTCTACGTCGACGTTGCCGCCAGGGTGTGCACCACCTTCTCAGCGTAGGTTTTGGTCTTGGCCTGGGATGTGCGTGCCTGGCTCTTGCCCTCGTGATGTTTTTTCTCCTTGGTATTTATAGGACGATAGGCACTAGGGCTGCTGGACGCAGCTGCAATTTTCTTTCCTTGTATGATTCTTCATCTTGACGCCCAAGCTGCATAAATAGATGGAAAACACCAACATATACCTTGTTATTTTATGTATGCCTTTCCGGTTGCTTTCTTTTGTTTCCTAAAGTGCCGCACAGTGACGTGCTGGTTTTGTCTATTTCCATGTATATGTATACGGATCCAATCCAATGAAGCACGCCGGCTGGCTCATCAAGGGGAACAAAGGTTGACCATGTAATATTGCCCATATGTATTCAGTACAACGCTGGACCAAATAAACACTGCTTGTATTCGGGAACATATACGCGAGCTCGCCGGCCTGCCGTAGTTACTTGAATACATATGTAAGGTGTATATACACGTATGGTATTTGAGTATGTACACACGAGCTTGCCGGTCGGCCGCTAATACCCGAATACGTATATACGATGTATACATACCATGTCTAGGCCAAGTTTGCCACGTGCATGCAGAATCTTTTTTGTAACATCCACACATAAGATGGTCCATAATATAATAAGCCAAGTATTATTGCATGTTGGTAGGAGTACTTGTGTGTGCACGCACATGCAGTAGTTGCGCCATGATTTCATGCATGTGCCTGTACAAGTACGTACGTGCATGTGCCATGCAATAGCATTTTGTCTTTGCATTATAACGTGCCTTTGCTCGTATAGCCTGCATAAAAATCATTTACAATAATATTTTATGTAGTAGCGCAGAAAAACTCATCGAACAACCAAATTTTCCATGTCGGATCTACACATGATTGTTTAGTAGAGTAATTAGTTTCGCCTTTTTTCCTTATTATTTTTGCCTGAAACTGTGAGATCGGTTATGAAAGTGAGCTATAGCTCAACGATTTTCTCAGAATCGTCGCCTGCCGGGGCAGCATGTGTGTAGGTCAGAGGGTTTGCCTTCACCTGCTTTTTTTTGTGAAGGTTTAGGGTCATTTGATGTGTAACATGGGGAGGGCATGTTAGATTGGGATTAGGTGACTTTCCGACGGGCAGTCACGTCGTAACATGCGGCCACCAATCCAGCGTTGATTCTACATTCAATGGAGGGGATTGATCTAAGGGAAAGCCAACCAACACCTAGCAGTTTTTAGTATAGAGACGCCCACACTTGTAGTTTTATGTACATGCAATAAGCTAGGCACTAAGTGATCTTCACATTGAAATACATTTAGAATAATTACTAGTACTAATTTAAAATAATTTTAATGGCGACAGCTAGACTGAATGTACGAATGCCCTATTTTAACGAGTTCTATATATTATATTGCAAAGTTCTTTATATTTCATTCAAACCGAGGCGATTTTTAACTGGCCCGACATTGCACGATGCGTCGGTCTCGTCGCGCTTGCCCTCTACCACCCGTCGGCTTCCTCGCCAACGCTCGACTCCTCTAGTGCCCGTGGGCGCCTTCACATCTTTGCGGCGACAACGGCGGGCGTCCGTCTCCTTGAGCGTTCTGGCGGCGGATGGCGGTGCGAGAATTCTAAGTCGTCAACGTTGGCGGGAAAGTGGCGTGGCGCTGATCTGCTCGATCCACCCTTAGATCCGTGATTGTTAGCGCCTCGCCATCCGCTTCTTTGTGAGCCCGATACGCGGCCGGCGGACTCAGCTTTCTTGATTCCGCTTAAACCTTGACACCAATGGCGCCGGAGCCGGAGTGCGGCGGTCTTTGCCGCTTTCTGGCGGCGAGTGCGCGTTGGGCGAGCTCGGGGCACCGCAAAGCTGCTTTGCCCACCGGCCCCGATCGCCAATGCCGGAAGAGGGCGCGGCCGCGGTCCGGACAACCCGGCGGAGGCGATGCTAAGCGCTAGCTCCTCCTCGACGGGTGTCAGCGAGCCATCGAAATCCCCGGCGGCCTTGAGCCACTCTTGTGGGTCGGATTCCGCATGTCAAACATGGCGGGCGGGAGAAGGCGAAGTGGATTTGAGGAGAAGTGGAGAGGTTTGAGTGAGTCACGGATTGAGTTTGACTAGGCTTGCTCGTCGATCGTCATATATTCGTGGGGGCTAAAGTGGGGTCATTCTGGCCATAGCCTTGAGCCATCCGGCGTGGCCGAGCAACCCGCATGCCCCATGTTTTTTATTTGGATATGAGGGGTGCGGTCGTGCGGACATTTAAGACCGTTTGAGGCGCCGTCAGGGTCGATTTTTCTAACCGATCGGTGACCCGGACGGGTTGCCCACGTTTGAGGCGGTTTGGGATGCTCAGCCGTAGATGCTTTAATCTGATTGTGATGTGTGAGCAAACTTTCATGGACTTGTTTAAAAAGTGCAAATTTTAAAAAAGGTGTTCCTTGAGGGTTGAACCCACAATTTGGACGTATGTATCAAGTGTGGCTTACCATTGCGAATCTGTGATTCAAGACTCGTGACTACATTGAAGGTCAAACTGAACGACATGTGACCTGCTTCCTGAGATCATGAGATCATAAATTGTCAGCTCTCTAGCGCTCCTTTCCAAGTTTCTTGATAGACGCCACCGTTGACGATAGTCGCCATTCCCGCATTGAAGGTACTCAAACTCTGTGTGGAAGATGTAAGCTAGATGTATATAGATAATCTGGGGTAGTACACCAACACACTACACAGCGCTACATGCAGCCGCTTTTTTGGCAGAAGGCAAAAATGAATTAGGAGCATCACACACGCACACCAACACGCTACACAACCACGTAACAGGGCGACCCGGCGACGCAGCAGCAGGCACGCAGGCGTCCACACACCTTCACTCATGCACATAACGGCGGTGACTCAGCACACACACTACACCGAGGCCGGGCAGCTGGGAGCGCGAACCCAGCAACATCGTAGAGAGACAAGTAGAAAGAGAGGATCGTTGTAGGGTGAGAGATCGGTATATATAGTACATCTGCATCGTCAGGTTTTCAAACGAACCCTCATCTAACATTGTCGGAACCATTGATGCACAATACAGAGGCACCCTCATTCCATGCACGCGGACGGTTTCTCCATCGATAGCATTATAACGGATGTTAATGGAAATAACGGGCACCCTATTACGGGTGAGCGAGAACCCTTTCTATGCATTTGTATCTATCGACACCCGTTCGGCCTATGCAAATTTATCCACACGTCCATTTTGTGTTGAAATGACATGATTTTTTCTCTGTGATTTCATAAATTGTTGACAACATACTACCGCATCGGTAGATAAAGCGGAATCTCCGTTTTGCATCATGAGAACCACCCATAACCGCACAAGGGGGACCGCTTTTTGTTCATGAGAACCTTTTTTATGTAATGTGCATGTTGGATTAAATGATGGAGGATTAGAGAGATACTGAGTGGTTGAAAGATAGACATACATATAGCATGAGAGATGGACTGTTTTCGGTGAGAGTTTGGTATATAGTTGAACCGTATCGGTAGTTTTCAAAGAAACCCCATTTGACATTGCCGGAACCATTCGTACACGTCAAAAGGCACCCTCATTTTATACACTCGAACCTTTTCATCCATCGCCTATTTTACAACCGATCTTAATACAAAATATAGCTAGATGGTGATAGATAACTAGATATAGCACGACAGTTGAAGTGGGTAAGATCAGTCAAAATATAAGTTTGTAGAGTTTGCATAAGAGGAAACTGTTGAAGAGCGTTGTAGAAAATAAAAATTCTCGCTTCACCAAGATCAATCTATGGAGTCATCTAGCGGCGAGATAGAAGAGTGCATCTACATACCCTTGTATGTGATCGCGGCAGCGTTCAAGAGAACGAGTTGAGGAGTCGTGCTCGTCGTGATCCAAATCACCGATTATCCTAGTGCTTGAGCGGATGGCACCTCCGCGTTCAACACCGTGCGGTTGGGAAGGCGTCTCCTCCTTCTTGATCCAACAAGGGGAGGAAGAGGTTGATGGAGATCCGGCCTGACCTGCAGCGTGGTGGTGGGCGTAGCAGCGATCTCGGCGGGGCTTTGCCAAGCTCTGAGAGGAGAGGTGTTGCGAGGAGAGGGAGGCGCCGGGGAGCAAGGGTGCGCAGCCCTTCCTCCCCTCTTTATATAGGGGCCACAGTGAAGGGCGCCGCCTAGGGTGGATCTCAAGGGGTGGGGGCCAGGGGTGGCTTGCCCCCAAGCCAAGTGGGCCCCCCCCCACCGAGGCTGGTTCCTTCCACTTCAGCCCATGGGGCCCTCCGGATAGCTGGCCCCACCGGTGGACCCCGGGACCCTTAGGTGGTCGGTACAATCTCGTGACCCCGAAACTTTCGATGGCTGGCGGACTTCCTATATATAATTCTTCACCTCCGGACCATTCGGAACTCCTCGTGACGTCAGGGATCTCATCCAGGACTCGAACAACTTTCGAAGTTACCGCATACTAGTATCTCTACAACCCTAAGCGTCAGAGACCTAAGTGTGTAGACCCTACGGGTTCGGGAGACATCTTGAACATGACCGAGGGCGACTCTCCGCCAATAACCAACAATGGGATCTGGATACCCATGTTGGCTCCCACATGTTCCACGATGATCTCATCGAATGAACCCGCGATGTCGATGATTCAAGTAATCCGTATACAATTCCCTTTGTCAATCGATGCGTTACTTGCCGAGATTCGATCGTCGGTATCCCAATACCTGTTCAATCGTTACTGGCAAGTCACTTTACTCGTATCGTAATGCTGCGATCCGTGACCAACCACTTAGTCACTTTGAGCTCATTATGATGATGCATTACCAAGTGGGCCGAGATACCTCTCCGTCATGCGGAGTGACAAATCGATCTCGATCCGTGTCAACCCAGCAGGCACTTTCGGAGATACATGTAGTATACCTTTATAGTCACCCGATTCACGTTGTGGCGTTTGGTACACCAAAGCACTCCTCGGCATCTGGGAGTTACGACTCAAGGTCTAAGGAAATGATACTTGATATTGGAAAAGCTCTAGCAAGCGAACTACGATCTTGTGCTATGCTTAGGATTGGGTCTTGTCCATCACATGATTCTCCCGATGATGTGATCCGTTATCAATGACATCCAATGTCCATGGTCGGAAACCGTGACCATCTATTGATAAACGAGCTAGTCAACTAGAGGCTCACTAGGGACATGTTGTGGTCTATGTATTCACACATGTATTACGATTTCGGATAACACAATTATAGCATGAATAATAGACAATTATCATGAACGAGGAAATATAATAATAACCATTTTATTATTGCCTCTAGGGCATATTTCAACAGATCTCCCACTTGCACTAAGTCAATAATCTAGTTACATTGTGATGAATCGAACACCAATAGAGTTACGGTGTTGATCATGTTTTGCTTTCATGGAAGAGGTTTAGTCGATGGATCTGCGACATTCGGATATGTGCACTTTACAAATATCTATGTCTCCATCTTGAACATTTTCACGAATGGAGTTGAGCGGCGCTTGATGTGCTGGTCTTCTTGTGAAACCTGGGCTCCTTGGCAAAGGCAATAGCTCGGTGTTGTCACGAGAAGAGAGTGGCCGACCCGACGCATTGGGTATGACTCCTAGGTCGGTGATGAACTCCTTCATCCAGATTGCTTCATATCTGCCTCAGGGCTGCCATGTACTCCGCTTCACATGTAGATCCATACGGCCTTTGCTTGCTGGCTGCACTTCTGCCTTCATTCAAAATATACGTATCCGGTTTGTGACTTAGAGTCATCGGATATGTGTCGAAGCTAGCGTCGATGTTACCCTTCTGACGAGCTCTTCATCACCTCCATAAGCGAAAACATATCCTTAGTCCTTTTCGGTGCTTGAGGATATTCTTGACCGCTATCCGGTGTTCCATGCGGGATTACTTTGGTACCTTCCTACCAAACTTACGACAAGTTTTACATCAGGTGCGGTACACGGCATGGCATATATGATAGACCCTATGGCCAAGGCATAGGGGCGACACTCATCTTTTCTCTATCTTACGCCGTGGTGGGACATTGAGCGAGCTCAATTTCACACCTTGCAACATAGGCAAGAACCCTTCTTGGACTAATCCATATTGAACTTCTTCAATATCTTATCAAGGTATGTGCTTTGTGAAAGACCTATGAGGCATCTCGATCTATCTCTATAGATCTTGATGCCTAATATATAGCAACTTCTCCAAGGTCCTTCATTGAAAACACTTATTCAAGTAGGCCTTAATGTTGTCCAAAATTTCTATATCATTTCCCATCAAAAGTATGTCATCCACATATAATATGAAAATACTACGAACTCACTCACTTTCTTGTAGCATGAGGCTTCTCCATAAGTCGGCATAAACCCAAGCGCTTTGATCATTTCATTAAGCGAATGTTCCAACTCGAGATGCTTGCAGCCCATAGATGGGCCTTTGGAGCTTGCATACCTTGTTAGCATTCTTAGGATCGACAAAACCCTCCAGCTGCATCATATACAGTTTTTCCTTAAGATGGCCGTTAAGGAATGCCGTTTTGGCGTCCATTTGCCATATCTCATAATCATAGTATCGACAATTGCTAACATGATTGGACGGACTTCGACTTAGCTACGGGAGAAAGCCTCATCGTAGTCAACCCCTTGAACTTGTCGATAACCCTTAGCGACAAGTCAAGCTATAGATAGTAACATTACCATCGCGTCCATCTTCTTCTTAAAGATCCATTTGTTTTCTATCGCTGCCGATCATCGAACAAATCATCAAAGTCCATACTTTGTTTTCATACATGGCCTATCTCGGATTGCATGGCTTCAAGCCATTTGTTGGAATCTAGGCCGCCATTGCTTCTTCATAGTTCGAAGGTTCACCGTTGTCTAACAACATGATTTCGAGGGCAGGGTTGCCACACCACTCGATGTGGAATGTGTCCTCGTGGACCTCTGATTCATTAGTAACTTGATCCAAGTACCTTGATCATCATCATTAGTTTCCTCTCTAGTCGGTCACGGGCACCAGGGAACATCTTCTGAGCTGCGCTACTTTTTAGTTCAAGAGGTAGTACTTCATCAAGTTCCACTTTCCTCCACTTACTTCTTTAGAGAGAAACTCTTTCTCGAGAAAGGACTCGTTCTTAACAACAAAGATCTTGCCTTGGATCTGAGGTAGAAGGTATACCCAATGGTTTCCTTAGGGTATCCTATGAAGGCGCATTTTTCGACTTGGGTTCGAGCTTTTCAGGTTGAAGTTTCTTGACATAAGCATCGCATCCCCAAACTTTTAGAAATGCGACAAGTTTCTTCCCAAACCATAATTCATACGGTGTCGTCTCAGCGGTTTAGGCGGTGCCCTATTTAAAGTGAATGTAGCTGTCTCTAGGCGTATCCCCAAAATGATAGTGGTAAATCGGTGAGTGACATCATAGATCGCACCATATCAAATAGAGTGCGATTCTGACGTTCGGACACACCGTTCTGTTGAGGTGTTCAGCGACATGAGTTGTGAAACGATTCCACATTTCCTTAAGTCGTACCAAATTAGTGACTTAAATATTCTCCCCGATCGATCATAAGAACTTTATCTTTCGGTCCGTTGATTCTCTACCTCATTCTGAAATTCCTTGAACTTTTCAATGGTCTCGGACTTGTGTTTCATCAAGTAGACATACCCATATCTACTCAAATCGTCGGTGAGTGAGAACATAACGATATCCTCCACGAGCCTCAACGCTCATTGGACCGCTTTTACATCGGTATGTATGATTTCCAATAAGTTGGTTGCTCGTTCCATTATTCGGAAGCGAGTCTTGGTCATTTGCCCATAAGGCATGGTTACGCCGCGTGTCAAATGATTCGTAATCAAGAGAGTCCAAAGTCCATCAGCATGGAGCTTCTTCATGCGTTTGACACCAATGTGACAAAGGCTAATCCCGTAGGTAAATGTAGAGGTAGCGCGCCGGCGATCACATCGACCTTGGAACCATTCGGCGTGTATCGTCACCTTGTCCTTCGCCGGTCTCCGCTTATTCCGCACTCTGTTTTGAGTTACAAATATGAGCAACCGCACTACTACTACAGTCTTGGTAAGGTACACATCAATTACATGTATATCACATATACCTTTGGTGTTACCGGCCTTCTTGTCCGCTAAGTATTTGGGGCAGCCGCTTCGGTGTCCCTTTCCTTGCAATAGAATCACTCGGTCTCGGGTTTGGGTCCATTCTTTGGCTTCTTCCGGCAAGCGGCTTGCAGGCGGCAACTCCTTGCCGTCCTTCTTGAAGTTCTTCTTACCCTTGCCTTTCTTGAAACTAGTGGTTTTATTGACCATCAACACTTGATGTTCCTTTTGATTTCCACCTCTGCTGATTTCAGCATTGAAAATACTTCAGAATAGTTTTCACCATCCCCTGCATATTGTAGTTCATCACAAAGCTCTTGTAGCTAGGTGGGGCGGCGAAGGATTCTGTCGATGACCGCCTCATCAGGGAGGTTAATGTCCAGTTGGGACAAGCGGTTGTGCAACCCGGACATTTTGAGTATGTGCTCCTTGTGAACTATTTTCCTCCATCTTACAAGCTGTAGAACTTGTTGGAGACTTCATATCTCGACCCAGGCATGAGCTTGGAAAACCATTTTCAGCTCTTGAACATCTCATATGCTCCGTGTTGCTCAAAGCGCTTTTGGAGCCCGGTTCTAAGCTGTAAAGCATGCCGCCTTGAGCGAGGGGTAATCATCGACGCGTGGCTGCTTAGCGTTCATAACGTCTTGGTTCTGCAGGATAGGTGCTTCACCTAGCGGTCCTTCTAGGACATATGCTTTCTTAGCAGCTATGAGGATGATCCTCGGGTTAGGACCCGATCCGAATAGTTGCTGCCATCATCTTTCGACTTGGTTTTCTCTAGGAGCAGCGTTGAAGTTGAGGTTGACATGGCGTTGGCCATTTGATCTACAAGACATTTTGCAAAGGTTTTTATACTAAGTTCATGATAATTAAGTTCATCTAATCAAATTATTTAATGAACTCCCTCAGATTAGACATCCCTCTAGTCATCTAAGTGATACATGATCCGACTCAACTAGACCGTGTTCGATCATCACGTGAGACGGACTAGTCATCATCGGTGAACATCTCCATGTTGATCGTATCTTCCATATGACTCATGTTCGACCTTTCGGTCTCTTGTGTTCGAGGCCATATGCGTACATGCTAGGCTCGTCAAGTCAGCGTAAGTGTTTTGCATGTGTAAATCTGTCTTACAACCGTTGTATGTGAGCGTTAGAATCTATCACACCCGATCATCACGTGGTGCTTGAAACAACGAACTTTACATAGCGGTATACAGTTAGGGGAACACTTTCTTGAAATTATTATAAGGGATCATCTTATTTACTACCGTCGTACTAAGCAAATAAGAAGCAAAACATGATAAACATCACATGCAATCAAATAGTGACATGATATGGCCAATATCATATTGCTCCTTTGGATCTCCATCTTCGGGGCGCCATGATCATCATTGTCACCGGCATGACACCATGATCTCCATCATCATGATCTCCATCATCGTGTCTTCATGAAGTTGTCACATAGCGATTACTTCTACTTCTATGGCTAACGTGTTTAGCAATAAAGTAAAGTAATTTACATGGCGTTATTCAATGACATGAGTCATACAAAAATAAAGACAACTCCTATGGCTCCTGCGGTTATCATACTCATCGACATGCAAATCGCGATTCCTATTACAAGAACATGATCAATCTCATACATCACATATATTTCATTCATCACATCCTTTTGGCCATGTCACATCACAAGGCATATCTTTGCAAAAACAAGTTAGGCGTCCTCTAATTGTTGTTGCATGTTTTCTGATGGCTTCTATAGGTTTCTAGCAAGCGTTTCTTACCTCGTAAAACCACAACATGATATGCCAATTTCTATTTACCCTTCATAAGAACCCTTTTCATCGAATCCGATCCGACTAAAGTGGGAGAGCGGACACCCGCTAGCCACCTTATGCAACTAGTGCATGTCGATTCGGTGGAACTGTCTCATGTAAGCGTCGTGTAAGGTCGGTCCGGGCGCTTCATCCCGATGCCGCGAAACAAGATAAGACTAGTAGTGGCAAGAAAATTGACAACATCTCGCCCACAACAAGTTTGTGTTCTACTCGTGCATAGAAACTACGCATAGACCTAGCTCATGATGCCCTTTGTTGGAAGCGTTGCGAGAAAATAAAAATTCTCGCTTCACCAAGATCAATCTATGGAGTCATCTAGCGAGATAATGGGTGCATCTACATACCCTTGTAGATCGGCGGCGAAGCGTTCAAGAAGAGCGGGGTTGAGGAGTCGTACTACGTCGTGATCCAAATCACCGATGATCCTAGTGCGAGCAGACGGCACCTCCGCGTTCAACACATATGCGGTTGGGAAGGCGTCTCCTCCTTCTTGATCCAGCAAGGGAGGAGAGGTTGATGGAGATCCAGGCAACCTGACAGGCGTGGTGGTGGAAATGTGAGCGATCTCGGCGAGGGCTTCGCCAAGCTCTGAGAGGAGAGGTGTTGCGAGAGGGAGAGGGGCGCCGGGGAGCAGGGTGCGCAGCCCTCCTCCCCCTCTTTATATAGGGGCCACAGGGCGCCCGGCCCCTAGAATTGGATCTCAAGGGGCGGCGGCAAGGGGTGGCTTGCCCCCAAGCCAAGTGGGAGCCTCTCCACTAGGGTTTCCAACCCTAGGCGCGAGGAGGCAAGGGTGCACCAGCCCACGGGGCTGGTTCCTTCCACTTCAGCCCATGGGGCCCTCCGGGATAGGTGGCCCCACCGGTGGACCCGGGACCCTTCCGGTGGTCGGTACAATCAGTGACCCCGAAACTTTCCGATGGCGGCTGGACTTCAATATATAATTCTTCACCTCCGGACCATTCCGGAACTCCTCGTGACGTCCGGGATCTCATCAGGGACTCGAACAACTTCGGGTTACCGCATACTGGTATCTCTACAACCTAAGCGTCACCAAACCTTAAGTGTGTAGACCCTACGGGTTGGGAGACATCTTGAACATGGCCGAGGCGACTCTCGGCCAATAACCAACAGCGGTGTCTGGATACCCATGTTGGCTCCCACATGTTCCACGATGATCTCATCAAATGAACCACGATGTCGAGATTCAAGTAATCCGTAGACAATTCCCTTTGTCAATCGATGCGTGTGGCCTTGGGATAATTAGGCTACGGTAATCCCGTTAACGATGCCACGTCACCTTGATTCTTGTTGCTAACCTCGCGTTAGATCAAAACCGATTAAATCAAATTCAAAATCAATCAAACAAAATAAAAGTTTTCAAATAATTAAAACTAAAATGTTAGGAGTGAACCAAATATTGTATAGGTAATTATGGTGGAGAAGCCACACCTTTATAAAATGTTTAAATACTATAAGATGAATAAAACAACAGCAAAAACAATTATTTAAATACCTTTCATAATAAATAAAAGGTCGAAACTAATTTATTTGAGGACTAGACTTCTTGTGACTATGGACTAAGTTGAAATACTAATTTATATACTACGTGTATATTTTACTAAAACAAAATAATAAAACAACATTAAAAGCAGAAAGGAAAAGGAAAACAAGAAGAAGAAGAATAAGAGGACCCCCATGGGCCACGGCCCGGCGAGGCCATCGAACCGCCGAGCCCGACCAGCCGCACCCACCCCTCCTCCTTATCCCCACCGGAAACCCTAGCTCCGACCGCACCCCCCCTCCGATCCAGTTGGATCGAGGCATTCCCCCACCCCCTCGTTCCTCTCCCCCCTCCCACCCGATTCGGATCAGGCGCTTACCCGACGACCGCGTCGCCGTCGCCCTTGACCCGCCGCCCGGCAGCCGTGCCCGCCACTCGGTGCTGCCCAGCGCCGCTGCCCCGTCTCCATACGCCGTCTCCATCGCCTCGGGCGGCGACCTCCCGCCTCGTCACCTCCCCGACCGGAGGCCACGCCCGCCCGCCTGAGCCCGCACCACAGGCTACCCTCGCCGGACCGCCCGCCTGCCTCTCCATCGTCGGTCGTCGCCTCGTCCTCGCCCGCCGTCGCGGACCACCCAAGCCTCCATCGCGCCTTGCCTCGTGCCCTCGCCCGCGGTGAGGCTCGGCCGATCCTCTCCCCTGTTCCGCCCGCGTCCGGCTCCCAGCGTCGTCGCCCTTCTGCCCGCTCGCCCTGCTTCTCCTCCGTGCCCTGCCGCCGCCACCATAGCCCCCCCCCCTCATGTTGCTGGCCGTGTGGCGCGTCCATGTGGAGGCCCCCTTACCTCCTCCTACTCGGCCGGCGTGATGGCCATGGCCTGCCTTGCCGCCCTCGGCTAGCCCTACCGCTAGTCCGTGGGCCTTGCCGTGGCTGGGCGCCTTGTGCCCTGTGTGAGCCCGGCCCGTGAAGCCACCAGGCCTCTGTAGTGGCGGCGCCCTAGAACCTCGTGCACCAAGCAGGCGCCCATGCCGGCGCCCATCTTTGCAACCGTGGCGGCCGGCCCGCTCTCCAGACCCTTTGCCAAGGGGCCCCACCCCCTGTATTAAAAATATATATAAAATAATAATAATAAAGAAAAAATAATAAATATATGTATTAATAATGATTAATTAATTGGTTAATTAATTAATTAACTTAATTAACTTTGTTTAGTTAACCTAATGAACAATTTAGTCTAATTAAGCTGTTTAATTAAAGCATGCCAATGTGGTTGGGACCCACATCGGGTTGACCAGTCAGCAGTCAGCGTTATTGCTTGGCGTCATCTTGGCGTCATCGAACACTATTCTGGATAATGTTGATTTAATTAATAATTAATAAATTAGAAAATGATTTAAAACTTTAAAAATTAATATAAAATAATCGTAACTTTCGGATGAAAAACTTTGTACATGAAAGTTGCTCGGAATGGCGAGGCGAATCCGGATCATGATCCGTTAAATCGCCACACCGCCTAACCTATCGAGACCTGCAACTTTCCCCTCGGCTCCTCTTTGAAAGCGAAACAGGGATACTTTCGGTTGTTTCCCCTTCACCAGTATCACCTATCCTGCGTTAGATCACCTCTAGCACCGCATTTGTCATATTATGCTTTGATTGCTCTGTTATTTATTATGTTTCCCCCTCGTTACTTTTCGGTAGACCCGAGACCATTGCGGGTACCCCCTGATCGACTACGGTGTCGGCGACCCTCTTTCTTGCGAGCAACCAGGCAAGCCCCCCCCCTTGATCACGGATATCGCCTATTCTACTCTATCTGCTTGCATTAGAGTAGTGTAGCATATTCTTGCTTTCGATTATACCTATCTGATGCATAGCTTTGTCCTTGTTACTCTTTGTTGTTACCTTTACGCAATCCTATATGCTTAGTATAGGATGCTAGTACTTTCATCTGTGGCCCTACATTCTTGTCCGTCTGCGCGTGCTATACTATCGGGCCGTGATCACTCGGGAGGTGATCACGGGTATATCTGCTCTTATACATGATACATGTGGTGACTAAAGTCGAATTGGTGGTGGAGCACCATGAGTGATTCACGGTTGGGGGCTGAAAGGACCTTTGTCCGGCGGCCCTCTGGATGGATCTTTGTGGCGGGCGGCAGGCGAGTTGAGACCGCCTAGGAGAGGTGGGCTGGCCTGTTCGGCGTTCACGGATACTTAACACACTTAACGAGGTCTTGGTATTTGATCTGGGTTGGCTCTGAGCTTATCGCACTAACCATCTCTGCGGGAGTAGTTATGGGTATCCGGCGTCGTGGTATCGGCCAAACTTTGAGCGTCGGCGGCGGCGGCGCGCGGATTGGGCTGGAGCGCTGTTGGGCTAGAGTGCGCTTCGGCGCGTCGCATAGCGTCTTGGTATGCTTTCGAGGCGATGGGCCCGGACCCTGCGGCGCTTAGGTTTAGACCGGCGTGTTGGCCTCTCTGTTGTGCCTAGGTGGGGCTGCGATGTGTTGATCTTCGCGGCGGGCATGACCGAGAAAGTGTGTCGGCCAAATGGGATCAAGCGTCTTTGGGTAAGATGGTGCACCCTGCGAAGATTAATCTATTGAATAGCCGTGATCTTGATAGCAGGGCGACTTGGAGTTGTACCTTGAGCTTATGACAACTAGAACCGGATACTTGATAAAACACACCCTTCTAAGTGCGGATACAACGGTGGTCGCTCTCTCTCGGGGATATGAGGAGGGATGGCGGGTAGGATTATTGCTATGTGATGTTACTTGGAGGACTTGATTGTCCTCTTCTACATTGCAAGGCAGGTGTCGAGCGTAGTCTTCGTTAAGACTAACTATCCCCTCTTATTACGGCATTACGCAATTCAGTCCTTGATATGGCCCTTTACACATATATCCATGCATATGTAGTGTAGCTCCTTGCTTGCAGTACTTTGGATGAGTACTCACGGTTGCCTTGTTCCCCTTTTCCCCTACCTCTACTCGATTGCTGCAGCAGACGATGGAGCCGGGGCAGGCGCCACCCTCGATGGCGACTACTACTTTGGAGGTGCCTACTACTACGTGCAGCCGGCGGCGGCGACCGGGGAGTAGCTTAGGAGGATCGAGGCGGGAGGCATCGCCTCTTCGTCTGTATCGGTTTGTGCTAGCCATCTTATGGCAACTTGTTTAACTTATATGCGTACTCGGATATTGTTGCTTCCTTCTTCGTCTATGATCGAGCACTTGTATTCGAGCCCTCGAGGCCCTGGCTTGTATTATGATGCTTGTATGACTTATTTTATTTGTAGAGTTGTGTTGTGATATCTTCCGTGAGTCCACGATCTTGATCGTACACATTTGCGTGCATGATTAGTGTCTGATTAAATCGAAGCGTCTGAGATTAATATCGAGCCATTGCTGTAGAATCCCCTTCCAACTCCTTGGCGAAGTCGAGTCTAGACTTTACAAAACTTTTACTAACATGGCTGTGCGGCCCATGGGCCCGCGTCGCCATCGGGTGGTACTAGGATCTTTTACTCCTCGATCTTTACTCGGGATTACGAACTCTCTTCTATTAGGGTTAAGCGATTTTGCTAAAAACAAAACTAACTTTAGGTCCTCATGAGTACTTTCTCTGGAGCCCCTCACTTGAGATGATGATACGCTAATCGGAAGATTCGAAGATACTCTCGATGTTCTCTCGAGACTTTGTGCCCATCACTTTTGCTATTCGACCACCGATAAATCCGTATGGAAAACTACTTACACTTGCCATTCATCGATCATCCCCATTGATCTTGTTATTACAAGATACCCGAAGTTTTCTCTATTGTTAGAGAATACTTTGTGCCTCTTGCCTAGCAGTTCTTTGCCACATGAATACCCCTTCAAATAAATCCTCGCACTTGTTGGTATCCGCTCAACCCGGTTGTTCATGTGTTTCACAAAGTCTTCAATATACTATTCGATCTTCGAAAATCCTCTGGAGCCTTTGGCTCTTGAAATTCTTAACTTGCTTGCATTATGGTTAATCCCATAAGTCTCGTAGTCATATTGACATTCCTTGTCATTATCATTTTGAGTCTGTTGACTCAATATGTTTCTGAATACCATAATCATCATTGATCCTTATAAATTACCTTTACGGCTGAGTTGCCATTCTTTTAGCTGGAATTGGTTCTCGACCAATCCAAGTGTAGATTGATTGTACCCTAAGGCTATTCAACTTATCCATCCCTAATCGAGCATTGCTTGACCCTTGATTTAGGAATCATAATTCCTTTGCATTTGACAATTGAGTTAGTCGGTTGTTTCTATAGTTTGATCTCCTTGCATTCTTCTTCCTCTAGTTAGTCTTGATGCTCACGTCGGATCCTTGTGGACCACGGATCCTTTGTTGGATTTTTGTCGACAGCGCCCTTCATATTCAATAACCTTGTGAGCCTTTCCTCGATACATAATGCCTTTGGTAAATTGTATCCTCTGCTTTCTCAACCATGCTCGCCTTGAGCTTGAGTTAATTATTTCTAAAGATTACGGTATATGATTCCAAGAATCCCTATGGGTTGAACATATGCTTTCACTAAACCGTATGAACCCGAAAGTTTTCACGAATCATACTCTTACGGTGCTTGGCGGATAAAACTTTCAACACTGCAACTTCATCGAACGTGAGAAGTGAATGAAAGGTTATGCATTGAAGAAGTGGGAGTCGACCTTTAACTTGTGTTCATGCCCATGGACACGATGTAGATCTTATCATTAAAGCTTCTCTTAAATTAATTATTCCTTTGGTATAAGTTCATCTTATATCAGGGATCTGGCCTTTTGCAATCGTGGTTCCGACCATGTTCTATTTTAAATACCATTTCTCGTGCAAGTTTTAGCACTTGTCTTCTGTAGAGCAATACCCCGTCCAACCTCTACTTTGATATGTCATGAGTATTACCCCTGGTATCTCGAGATTATCATGGAGCGCATAACTTCTTATGAGTTCTTCATCAAGTGCTACCTTCCCACAGTTCCAATTTTCACGGGCTCGAGTTATTAAACACTCAAAGACACGATAAGCGAACCGGCCTTTCACGGTTCAACAACTCTTTAGTAAGCTTCTATAAATGCGAGTTTGTATCCGACCACGCCATTCCTAGCCTGATTGGCTATATCATTGTCGAGATGATTTTAAGCTGTGCTACCGGTCCTTCTTCTCGGAGCACAATTTTCGACGATGAACTAACCTTCGTCGATCCTCATCGTCATATCATTTCGCCTTGAACAACAAGCTTGGTTTGAGTTTGTGTCGTACCCTTGGTTCCAATAACCTTTCACCTCATCATTACTTTGACTTGATGTAAATGCGCGATCGATTACATCTTCATGAACTCTCGCGACAAAGGTGTCGTGATCGTCAACATTACGAGCTCATCCGGGATATCAATTGAATTCATGATGAAAATACCATCCTTGCCCTCGATGAATTGTATTATCATCGATCACTTTATGCCATTCCCCCAACACAAGCTTGTTCATGTTTGGTGTTATACCTTGAGTTCCTTGCTACCCAGCAATTGTTCTTCTTTACCTTGGAGTATTACCATCCTTTATGTCAAGAATGTTACGAGATTTGCTCTACCTCTTGAGGACTCTTGACATAGAAATACTTCTCACCATCACCATTCTTTCTTGGTCCCGTGTTAATTCCAACAAGTGGGCGGTGTTGTTTGGATTCTTTCGTTCTAGCAACCCTATTTTTTGAAGTTAATGGTCGATGGTTCATTCTTAGGCTATCGATTATTGAATCGCCATTACGACATTGGTCGTGCAACCCAACCCATCAGGCGCACCTTTCAACCAATGTTTACTTGTGTATGTTTTCCTCGAGCATACTTCCTTATATCATTTGATCGACAAATGTTATCTCCTTATTCATAATTGTGGAAGTCCATCTTTTGGGAATCTCGGTGAATTGCCGTTGAGTTCACAGACACCTCCTTGTCCTCTCCTTGGGTTAATGATGGATTCTTGTTAGCGGAAATCACTTCATAGTTCATTTCCCGAGAATCTTACAATGTCATCTCGTCAATTTCGTTGCACCTTTTCTTCTCGGTATCCTAAGTCGAGGTATCCGACACCAATCGGATCTGAATCTCGGTCAGATATGATGGTTGGGACAACTTTCAAGAGTTATGATGTTGATCCTTTGATGACCGGTAGCATGATGTCATGCCTACACCCCCATTGGAGGACCTATCATTATAGATTCCTTTTCAGCGGGGTTATCCATTCATCCATGAGGAATTGTATCTTTTTCTACAAGTTATTCATGATGGATCCTTCGTGATTCAAAGTCGATCTTCACACGAAGACCATGTCAATGCTATCTCGAAGCATATACGTGGTACTCTGATTTTCAACAAGAATGTTGAAGCCCAATGCTAAATGTTTCTTGCTCAATTATCCAAACACCGTGGTATGGGTAGCGTCATGAAATTCTCTCCCCTCACCTAGAGGATTTTCTCGTTATATACTATCGTGGACATCATGCTCTGCTTGTCCTTGGGAAGGATATACCCACGAAATATGTGTTTAAACACATTTTCCTTTCCATTATTCATTTAACCTAATGATCACATTTTCCTTTCCATTGGTGCATTTGACCTTTCTTGTAGTCTATATAACCTAAGCGGTAATAATTTACTTCTTATGTAAACACCTCGGTGTACAACTCTGCCGATGAGACCTGTTACTTTTGTTGATGACATTTGGTAACCACCGATGGGCGAGAACTTTGCCAAATGGTCCGCCTCGTTCAATGAGCGGAAAAGCAGTTCTCTTCGTCCCTCGCCCTTAGTATCGACATTGTTGCCCACATAAGCGATAGGCTAACCTCGACATGTCTTGCTATCATGACCGTGCAAGATGTCACGCCCTTCCTACTTTTAACCCACATGGTGGGCCCATAACCACAGTTTCACGGGATCGAAACCTGACTCTCCTGCACCCCTCTCCCCAAGGTTGTTCCTCGCGTGTGGCCTCGTATGTAATTCACGGGCCACCGTCCCAAGTGATCTATTTGGTAGCAGACGCAATACTCAATCTCATTGCTCTGGACCCCTTTCGCATGTTGTTCTAGACATCGAAGAATGACCTATCCGTTTGGAACTTCTCATGGTGCCTTCTAACTTTACTCTCGATATTTTCTTAAGTTCAATTAGAGAGTTACTTCCTACCCATTCACGAGTTATGTAACGGATAGTTAACTTTGGTAAGGCCGCCCTTCGAGTCTTCCCCATATCCTTTTCCTAAATGCGATGAAGATCTCGAAGAAAGGATGGCGACTTCATCATTTTGACTGAAGCGAAGTATGAAGGCATCAATATATTGGATTGACCTCTTGGGAAGAGCAAGCCGGGATGAGAAGATCCGTTAGAATTTAGTAACAGGTCCCTTCCCCTTACTCCGCTCCTAAATCTGGGGCGAGATTTCTTGTAATCATAGGAGAATTGTGGCCTTGGATAATTAGGCTACGATAATCCCGTTAACGATGCCCGTCACCTCGATTCTTGTTGCTAACCTCGCGTTAGATCGAAACCGATTAAAATCAAATTCAAAATCAATCAAACAAAATAAAAGTTTTCAAATAATTAAAACTAAAATGTTGGAGTGAACCAAATATTGTATAGGTAATTATGGTGGAGAAGCCACACCTTTATAAAATGTTTAAATACTATAAGATGAATAAAACTACAGCAAAAACAATTATTTAAATACCTTTTATAATAAATAAAAGGTCAAACTAATTTATTTGAGGACTAGAATTCTTGTGACTATGGACTAAGTTGAAATACTAATTTATATACTACGTGTATATTTTACTAAAACTAAAATAATAGGAAACAATATTAAAACGAGAAAAGGAAAAGGAAAACAAGAAGAAGAAGAAGAGGACCCCATTTGGGCCACGGCCCGGCGAGCCATCGAGCCGCCAGGCCGACCCAGCCGCACCCACCCCTCCTCCTTATCCCCACCGAAACCCTAGCTCCCGACCGCACCCCCCTCCCGATCCAGTTGGATCGGGCGACCCACACACCCCCTCGTTCCTCTGCCCCCTCCCTCCTCCCCGATTCGGATCGGGCGCTTACCCGACGACCGCGTCGCCGTCGCCCGTGACCCGCCGCCCGGCGACCGCCCCGCCACTCAGTCTGCCCAGCGCCGCTGCCGTCTCCCCGCCCGTCTCCATCGCCTCGGGCGGCGACCTTCCGCCTCGTCACCTCCCGACCCGGAGGCCACCGCCCGCCGCCACGAGGCCGCACCACACAGAGCTACCCTCGCCCGGACCGCCCGCCCTGCCTCTCCATCGTCGGTCGTCGCCTCGTCCTCGCCCGCCGTCGCCTCGTCCTCGCCCGCCGTCGCGGACCACCCCAAGCCTCCATCCAGCGCCCTGCCTCGTGCCCTCGCCCGCCACGGTGAGGCTCGGCCAATCCTCTCCCCTACATTCCGCCGCCCGTCCGGCTCCCCGTCGTCGCCCGCTTCGCTTCCCTTCTTCCTTCTCCTCCGTGCCCTTGCCCGGCCACCACAGCCCCCCCTCCGCTGCGGCCGTGACCAGCGTCCATGGGAGGCAGCCCCCTCCTCCTACTCGGGCCGGCGATGGCCATGGCCTGCCTGCCCGCCTCGGCTAGCCCTACCGCTAGTCCGTGGCCGGCCGTGGCTTGGGCGCCTTGTGCCCATGTGAGCCAGTAGCCGTGAGCCACCGGCCTCTGTAGTGGCGGCGCCCTGAGACCTCGTGCACCAAGCAGGCGCCCATGCCCGTGCCCATCTCTGCAACCCATTGGCAGCCAGCACCGCTCTCCTAGGGCCATTGCCAAAGGGGCCCCACCCCCCCTGTATTAAAAAAAATATATAACTAATAATAATAAAGAAAAATAATAATAAATATATGTATTAATGATGATTAATTAATTGGTTAATTAATTAACTTAATTAACTTTGTTTAGTTAACCTAATGAACAATTTAGTCTAATTAAGCTGTTTAATTAAAGCTATGCCAATGACAGTGGGACCCACATCGGGTTGACCAGTCAGCAGTCAGCGTTATTCTTGGCGTCATCTTGGCATCGTGAACACTATTCGGATAATGTTGATTTAATTAATAATTAATAAATTAGAAAATGATTTAAAACTTTAAAATTAATATAAAATAATCCGTAACTTCGGATGAAAAAACTTTGTACATGAAAGTTGCTCGAGCGGCGAGGCGAATCCGGATCATGATCGGTTAATCGCCACACACCCTAACCTATCAGACCTGCAACTTTCCCCTCGGCTCCTCTGCTGCAAAGCGAAACAGGGATACTTTCGGTTGTTTCCCCTTCACCAGTATCACCTATCCTGCGTTAGATCACCTCTAGCACCGCATTTGTCATATTATGCTTTGATTGCTCTGTTATTTATTATGTTCCCCCTCGTTACTTTTCCGGTAGACCCGAGAGCCATTGCGGTACCCCCTGTGATCGACTACGGTGTGGCGACCCCTCTCTCTTGCGAGCAACCGGCAAGCCCCCCCTTGATCACGGATATCGCCTATTCTACTCTATCTGCTTGCATTAGAGTAGTGTAGCATATTCTTGCTTTCGATTATACCTATCTGATGCATAGCTTTGTCCTTGTTACTCTTTATTGTTACCTTTACGCAATCCTATATGCTTAGTATAGGATGCTAGTACTTTCATCTGTGGCCCTACATTCTTGTCCGTCTGCGTGCTATACTATCGGGCCGTGATCACTCGGGAGGTGATCACGGGTATATACTTATACTTATACATGATACGTGGTGACTAAAGTCGAATTGGTGGTGGAGCACCAGCAGTGATTCACGCAGTTGGGGCTGAAAGGACCTTTGTCCGTGACCCTCTGGATGGATCTTTGTGGCGGAGCGGCAGGCGAGTTGAGACCGCCTAGGAGAGAGGTGGGCTGGCCTGTTCGGCGTTAGCGGATACTTAACTGCAACAACGAGGTCTTGGTATTTGATCTGAGTTGGCTCTGAGCTTATCGCACTAACCATCTCGCGGGGAGTAGTTATGGGTATCCGGCGTCGTGGTATCGGCGAAACACTTGAGGCGTCGTGACGGCGGCGCGCGCGGATTGGGCTGGAGCGCTGTTGGCCTAGAGTGCGCTTCGGCAGCGTCACATAGCGTCTTGGTGTGCTTTCGAGGCGATGGGCCCGGACCCTGCGGCGCTTAGGTTTGAACCGGCGTGTTGGCCTCTCTGTTGTGCCTAGGTGGGGCTGCGGCGTGTTGATCTTCAGCGGCGGGCATGACCGAGAAAGTGTGTCGGCCAAATGGGATCAAGCGTCTTTGGGTAAGATGGTGCACCCTGCGGTGATTAATCTATTGAATAGCCGTGATCTTGATAGCAGGGGCGACTTGGGTTGTACCTTGAGCTTATGACAACTAGAACCGGATACTTGATAAAACTCACCCTTCCAAGTGCGGATACAACGGTGGTCGCTCTCTCGGGGATATGAGGAGGGATGGCGGGTAGGATTATTGCTATGTGATGTTACTTGGAAGACTTGATTGTCCTCTTCTACATTTGCAAGGCAGGTGTCGAGCGTAGTCTTCGTTAAGACTAACTATCCCCTCTTATTACGGCATTCTGCGATTCGGTCCTTGATATGGCCCTTTACACATATATCCATGCATATGTAGTGTAGCTCCTTGCTTGCAGTACTTTGGATGAGTACTCACGGTTGCCTTGTTCCCCTTTTCCCCTACCTCTACTCGATTGCTGCAGCAGACGATGGAGCCGAGGGCAGGCGCCACCCTCGATGGCGACTACTACTGCGGAGGTGCCTACTACTACGTGCAGCCAGCGGCGGCGACCGGGAGTAGCTTAGGAGGATCGAGCGGGAGGCTGCGCCTCTTCGTCTGTATCCCGGTTTGTGCTAGCCATCTTATAGCAACTTGTTTAACTTATATGCGTACTCGAGATATTGTTGCTTCCGTGACTTCGTCTATGATCGAGCACTTGTATTCGAGCCCTCGAGGCCCACGGCTTGTATTATGATGCTTGTATGACTTATTTTATTTGTAGAGTTGTGTTGTGATATCTTCCGTGAGTCCACGATCTTGATCGTACACATTTGCGTGCATGATTAGTGTCGATTAAATCGAAGCGTCTGAAGATTATATCGAGCCATTTGCTGTAGAATCCCCTTCCAACTCCTTGGCGAAGTCGAGTCTAGACTTTACAAAACTTTTACTAACATGGCTGTGCGGCCCATGGGCCCACGTCGCCATCGAATTGGTACTAGGATCTTTTACTCCTCGATCTTTACTCTGGGATTACGAACTCTCTTCTATTCGGGTTAAGCGATTTTGCTAAAAACAAAACTAACTTTAGGTCCTCATGAGTACTTTCTCTGGAGAGCCCCTCACTTGAGATGATGAATACGCTAATCGGAAGATTCGAAGATACTCTCGATGTTCTCTCGAGACTTTGTGCCCATCACTTTTGCTATTCCTGACCACCGATAAATCCGTATGGAAAACTACTTACACTTGCCATTCATACGATCATCCCCCATTGATCTTGTTATTACAAGATACCCCGAAGTTTTCTCTATTGTTCCGAGAATACTTTGTGCCTACTGCCTAGCAGTTCTTTGCCACATGAATACCCCTTCAAATAAATCCTCGCACTTGTTGAGTATCCGCTCAACCCCAGTTGTTCATGTGTTTCACAAAAGTCTTTAAAATACTATTCGATCTTCAAAACACCCCAGCATTCTCGTATCGTTAAAATGACATGAGAACCCTTTTTTTACCATTGATCAAACCTTGCACAAACATATGTCTGCACTTTTTTTATTGGAGCGGGCACCTTTTATACCATGAACGTTATACCCCTCGGGGCATCAGCCTAATCTAGCATCCGCCACCGCTCCTGAAAATTCATATACTCCCGATCTCTCTCTCTCTCCACATAAATATCACATCTCTCTCTGTGTGTGTGGGCGTGTGTATGTGTGTATTGATCTAGAGATAGATGCACACTGGTCTAGTGGCAGGATATTGCCTGCACCGCCAGCCTCTGCTGGGGTTGGGTCACACACCAGGCCGGTGCACTCTCAGAAACTGCGGCCGCCGTCTTCCACTGATCCATCTACAGAGCAGGTACTTGTAGGTGCATATAGTGCCACCCCTAGTTTGGTTTTGGAGTATTGACGACAAACGTGGTTGAGGGACTAATGTGTTTGTGAGAATTGCGGGATAACACGGTAGTAGTCCCTCCTTGATTGGTTTACCTACGGAGATGACCCTAAAATGTATGAAGACATTGAAGATAATGGTGATGCGTGAAGATATTCACATTGAAGACTATGACGAAGAAGACATTGAGTGAAGACTATGGGCGCGAAGACTTAGCAGTTTCGTTGTTTCTTTTCTTCTTTGTTGAGTCATAGGAACCACCGCTTTATTAAGTGGGGTCCAAGTGAACAAAGTCGAGTGGTGAAGTGTTGCTCAACAAAATCCTATGTCTTGACGAAGACAATGAGAGCAAATCTTATCAGTCGGATAAGTCAGCTTTACTTATAGCCCAAGTCAAGCTGTCGCGTGTGTTGAAATCGACCGTTGTGACCGTGTCGGTTCCTTAGTGACCGGGTCATTTCGGACAAATCAGGTCGGGTTGCCTAGTGGCTATAAATAGCCCACCTACACCATAAATTGGCGGCTGCTCGAGTTAATGCGGGCTTTTGTCGTTTGAGAGCAACCCACCTCCGAAGCTTTTGAGAGAGAAATCCTTGTGAGGACAAAGCCCAAACACCCGAGCCAAAGTGTTAGGCATCATTGAAGTCTTTACGCCGCGTGATCGAAGACTTGTTACACTTGAGGACTATGAATCCTCCGGCCGGTTAGGCGTCGCGTTCTGAGCATCCAAGAGTAATTGTGGATTGCGGTGAACAAAGTCTGTGAAGGTTTGAAAGTCTACCTTGAAGACTTACGAGTGATTAGGCGGGGCTGTGTGTCCTTAGCTCAAGGGAATAAGGTGAAGACATGGTCTTACGAGTTCAATCTCAGCCTCCCTAACCCAGACGTCACAGTTGTCACAACAAGCTGGAACTGGTCGAACAAATCCTTGTCTTCACAACACCTTTGGTTATATCTCTTACTCTCCTTACTTACTGATTCGTCTTTGTGAAGTCATTGCACGATTGCTCTGCTGTTTGACTTCTTTGTGTGACTACTTGTTACGATTGGCTTCTTACTATCTTCCATCTGATCCTACTACCTAGCTGCTATCGGTCATCATGCTTTAGCTTCATACTTGTTTGACTATGGCTTGTCTAGTGTAGTTCATCTTCATTGCATGTTTATAGGTCCGGTTTTCGTGTTTGTCTTGAAACTTTCATGTTTTGAAGACTTTCATAAAATCGCCTATTCACCCCCTCTAGTCGATAACTAGCACTTTCAATTGGTATCGAGCAAGGTACTCCTTGTTACGTGTGATTGATTTAACCACAGGAGTTTTAGCTATATGGACTACGGGGATAATCAAAGTCTCCGCTGCGTGCCTGTCTTGATGGCCTTTGAATATCCCTACTAGAAGAATAAGATGCATATGCATCTTCAAGCCATGATGTCGATCTGTGGTAAGTCGTCAAACGGCGTTCCCAAGGCTAGTGAAGGTGCCACATTGCGATGTCAAGAAGTTCATTCAACTTGATTCTCTGCGAAGAACATCATCGTGGTCATCGACTAAAGGCGATATGGCCGTGTGAGTGCTCTGGAAGCGTCGAAGCTAGTGCAGGGCTGGCTCTCCAAGGTCGATGAAGGCGTTTCAACTCGGAGATCAAAGAATTAGTGTCTCATAACCTCTTCAACCGCTTCAAGAGAAATGACAATGAAAATGTCCAGCTCACATTTGATCGTCTCAGCGACATCACAAAGCGAGCTTGGGCTCTCGGCGCCTTGAGATCACCAAGCATGAAATCGTCAAGGCGCTTACGAGATATCTTGATAGCTCATTTGACACTCTAGCTCTTATGATTCAAGAACACCACGACTTCAAGACACTCGATCCATCGACATACTTGAGGCTTAACACACATGAGTTCGACTATACGAGAAAAGAGATATCTATGGTCCCAAGCGTGGCGAACTTCGTGCTTTGAAGGCAAAGGCTGTTTCCTCACGAAGAAGAATCATTGCGATTACGGTGAAGTTGAAGACCTTGGAAAGGAGCTTGCTATGCTTGTGAAGTAGTTCGAAGTTCACTAAGAAGAAAGGCTTGAAAAGTCTTCACGATCCAGTTCAAGAAATGATGAAGCTTCTTCCAATTACCACAAGAAGAACCATTCACAAGTGCAAGAAACCTGGTCACTACATCTACGAGTGTCCACGGTGGGACAATGAGAAGAAAAAGAAGAAGAGCAAGGAATATGATTACGATGACAAGAAGAAGAAGAAATACTCAAAATCTTCTTCAATTCAACTTCAAGTCTTCATCTCACAAGAAAAGTTAAATGCAGCAAGGCTCGTGCTTTTGTTGGCAAGAAATGGATTAGGAGGAGATGCGCCTCTAAGGAGGCGAAGTGGTGGAGTCTAAGGAGGACTCGACTCGAGGCGTTGCAAGTCGGCTTTACCTTCACCCTCGTTGCCAAGTCCATCTTCAGCAGCGAAGACAATGTATCCATCACCAGCAGCGATGCGGTGACAAGGGCGACTCCGCTCCCACTTCTTGCTTCATGGCGCAGCGGTGCCAAGGTAAACTCACGCGATGCTTACTTTCAAACATCAAGTGAAGATGGTGTGATTGTGAATCAAACCCAGCTACAAAACACTTGCTAAAATTGCAAGCTGAACAACAAGCTATGGAACATATTCAAAAGCTGTTAGACAAAAGTGATGATCATTGGGCTGAAATGACTGATCTCAGTCCTTAATTGAAGATATAAAAATCTTCATGTTAAGTACCAAGAGCTTGAAGGTCGTCATGAATCACTCTCAACAACCCATGAAAAGCTTTCCTATGATTATCTTCAAAGGAAGCAAGATCTTGAGAAGTTGAGGCGGCTCATGAAGATCTTCAAAAGGAAAAAAGTCGCCAGCGCTCAGCGGATCAGTCCCTTCGGGAAGGATTTGAACCACCATGTTTAAAATGTCTTGAGCATGATAACACTAATTACATTCTTTGAGTGTTCTCTGCGCTCTTGTTTCAATATCTTCAACCATCGATGTGGTAACTAACCCCTCTGCGGAGGATGCCCTTCTTGTTGCTAATGAAAATGCTAGGTTGAAGACATTGCTTGAAGCGAGGAATGTACAAAAGCCTCAAGGGGCATCGGACAACGTGTGATGTCCTCAAAAGCGAGATCTTGAACGAAACCCTAGGAAGAGGGTGTTGGGTTCGAGAGGAAAATGAATGTTGATGGATCTTCTTTGGAAGCTTTGAGCGGTACCCCAAAACCACATGGGTTGCTGCAAAGGAACCCTCAATGGATCCATCCACCTTATTGGATTTACTTGTGCTAACCCAATTGCTATTGATGAATCCTTTGATGCAAAGTATAAACTGTTTAAGAATCGAGAATGGTGAAGTGTTTGCGGTATATTGGTACTAGCTGCGGGAATGGACCACCTATGAAGAAGATCTGGTGCCTAAGCGATTGTATTGAGAATCTTCTGTGAATGTCATCATGACACCACCAAGGAAGAAGACAAACCCGGACCTATGGCTTCATATGGCCCAAAGGCTTCATCTGAGATACAAGACTCACAGAGTCACCCTAACGCCATTGTTTTGCGGAAACCATACTCGGACTAATGAATATGGCGTGTGTCTTCAAATCGCTATGTTCATAGAACTAAGAACTTTTACCTTATTCATATGAGTATCGTTCTTCTCTGCAAGGCTATTTACTAGGGCTCCAAAGCGAAGTTCTCGAGATCTGCACTTAAACTCATTGCTTCTAAGCCACCCCGAAGATGTGGGTGGTTAAGAAGAATTAACTTTCTTTTGCGGGGAAAGGTCTCGGTAGGAAATCAAAGGCGTCGATGCTATTCTTTGGGACCTAAAACACATTATGGAGCATAAGATAAAATTCCCAAATGGTCTTACTATGTATTTAGTTCCCGAACAGCTTGCCGATCATACTATCGGTCCTAACCTTGATCGAGCTTTAATAATCTTCTTGTCGTCAAATGTTTATGCTTCACAATACTCTTTGTGAAGCCTATCCTCTAAGCACTGCTTTGTAGATGCGACACGCGTGCTTGAGAATGGATTATGGACAGCGGATGCACTAACCACATGGTGATGATCGAGTCTTCTCATGGACTCAACCTTACGTCCATGTGATAAAAGTCACATCACATTCGTGACCTTTGGTAAAAGCAAGGTATTGGGCCTAGGTAGAGTTGCAATCTCAAGGGATCGGCACATGGACAAAGTGATGCTTGTTGAATCCTTGGGTTCAACAATACTATCTCAATGCTTTGTGACTTAAACATGATTGTGCTATTTGGAAAATATCGTTGCCTTGTACTAATGGAATCGACAAGTCTCTAGTCTTGAAGAATGCGGGAAAGATGATCTATACATGGTAGACTTCTCGGCGGGACCACGGATGGCGTATGTCTTCTAGCAAAGTCTTTAGAGTGATGGCTCTGGCATCGGAGGCTAGGGCATGCGGGCATGAGGAACCTACACTCTCGCCAAGAAGAAGCCGCGTCATAGGCATCGAAGGCGTCAAGTTCAAGAAAGATCATCTATGTGGTGCTTGTGAAGTGGGGAAGATGACAAGGGCCAAGCATCCCTCGAAGACAATCATGACTACATCTCGACCTTTTGAGTTGCTCCACATGGACTTGTTTGGTCCCTCACTACTCTCTCTCTTTGCTTTGCTGCTTGTCTCTATGGTTTCATTATTGTTGATGATTATTCAAGATACACAGGTGCATAATTCTCTTCAAGGCTGAAGTGCGGGATGTCTTGGGCAACGCTTAATGCAGCGCCATGAACAACTATGGCGTCAAGATCAAGCACATTAGGGTGACAACGGCCGAGAATTCAAGAACACATGCCTCGACCTTTATCTTGACACCTAGGCATCACTCATGAGTTTTACGCTCCTTACACCTCAGCGAGAATGGCATCGTGGGCGCAAACGAGAACCCTTATTGAGATGGCTCGGACGATGCTTGTGAATACAAGACTCCAAGAAAATTTTGGCACGAAGCCATTGACCTTTGCATGCCACGTCATCAACGTGTTTATCTTCACAAGCTTGAAGAAAACATCCTATGAGCTTCTAGCGGTAAGAAACCAAGCGTAAGCTACTTGAGTATTTGGTGCTAAGTCTTTGGATCAAGGATCACATCACACTTCAAAATTTGCACGAAAGCACTGAGGGTTTTATGCTTGGTTATGGAAAGGACTTGCACTCTCTGAGTCTTCAACCTCTTTCACTATAAAGTGGTTGAAAGCGTGGATGTCTTGATTCGATGAAACTAACGGCTGCAAAGAGCACGCCAAATGTGCTAGATGGAGTACACGCGGTGAATCAGTCAAGCTAATGGGAGCAGGAGATCATACCATCGAGGCCCGACTGAAGAGCAACTTATCATTTACACTTTGATCAACTTTGAAGACATTGCTCGGCTTGAAGACAATCCTCCAAATGATGACAATGATCACCGAGGAGCAAAATCTTCATCGAGTTCATCCTCGTGTTGCAAATGAAGTACAAATTGAGAAGATAATTGATAGCATCAATGCACTGGTCCACTCACTCGTTCAAGAAACAACACAGCTAGCAAATTTACGTGGGCACTTGTATTTGTCTCAATCTACGAACCCAAGAAAGTTCTTTGAAGCCTTCATGGAACTGAATGGATTCAAGCTATGCAAAACGAGCTTCAACGGTTTGAGCTGAACAATGTGTGGGAATTAGTCAAGCGTCACGATCCTCGCAAGCACAACATAATAGGCACAAAATGGATATATCGCAACAAACAAGGCGAGCATGGTCAAGTAGTCGAGAAACAAAGCACGGCTCATTGCTCAAGGATACACACAAGTTGAAGGAATTGACTTGATGAAACATTTGCTCGGTGGCTAGGCTTGAAGCCATTAGCATCTTGCTAGCTTCGCAAATCATCATAACATCCTTTTGTATCAAATGGATGTGAAGAGTGACTTTCTCAATGGAAAGATTGAAGAAGAAGTGTATGTAGCAACTTGCACGGCTTTGAAGACCCAAAACATCGATATGGTATACAAGCTCAACAAGGCCTTTGTATGGCCTCAAACAAGCCCCTCGTGCTTGGTATGACACACTCAAAGACGTCTGAAGAGCAAAGGCTTCAAACCTGGTTCTCTAGATCCCTCTCTTCACGAAGACATATGATGGTGAACTGTTTGTGTGCCAAATCTATGTGGATGACATTATCTTGGTGCACCAACAAAATCTGATGATGAATTTGGTCACATGATGCAAGAACAATATCAAATGTCCATGATGGGAGAGCTGAAGTTCTTTCTCGGTCTTCAAATCCGTCGGCCGGTATAGCGACATCTTCATATCTCAAGAAAAATATCTCAAAGATTGCTGAAGAAGTTTGGAATGCAAGGCGCAAAGGATACCGGCGTAATGCCAACCAAAAGTCATCTAAGCCCGATGCCAATGGTAAAGATTTGATCAAAAGGTATACGCTCCATGATTGGCTCTTTACTTTACTTATGTGCATCTAGGCGGATATCATGCTTAGTGTTTGCATGTGTGCCCGATTCAAGCGGCACCAAAGTCGCATCACTTAGCTGTGAAGCGAATTCTTGATATTTGGCTTACACCCCAACACTAGGATTATGGTATCCAAAGGGCTCGAGTTTGATCTGGTTGGATTTTGGGATCTGATTATGCTAGTGACAAGGTGGATCGCAAGTCTACATCAGGCACATGTCACTTTACGGTCGATCTCTTGTCTGTTGGTCTTGAAAGCGGTGTGTATCACTCTCAAGCTGCTGAATCTGAATACATTCTTCTTTGGATCTTCTTTGCGCTCGACACGTGGAAAAAAGCAAACTCTTAAGGACTATGGCATCCATCGAAGCATGTGCCACTCTACTGCGATAATGAAAGCGCTATTAAGATTGCTAATAACCCAGTCCAGCACTCGAAGACAAAGCACATTGAAATTCGTCATCACTTCCTCAGAGATCATGTTATGAAAGAAGATATTGATATCATTCACGTCAAGACAGAAGAGCAGTTGGCTGATATCTTTACTAGGCCCTTGGATGAGAAAAGGTTTTGCAAGCTGCGGTGTGAGCTAAATATCTTGGAATCCTCGAATGTCATGTGATTAGGCACACATCCTAACACTTATGCATTTTGATGACTTAGATGTGCAACACAAGAAGTAATGTATATCTTCAATCAATGAAGACATACACTTTAAGTGTGAATACATTAATGTGAAATTGACTTGAGGCGCCACGATAATTGTGCGCCCGTATGCAGGTCTAATACTTCCTTTACGGTTGAGTAGCATACCACCAAACTCTTATGAAGTGTTTCCTCATGGCGCCAAATTTGCAAAGTCTTACTAATTGATTTAACTTCAACATTGATTTGACTTCATGATTATTGATTTGGCTTTACTCTGTCATATATATATATATATATATATATATATATATATATATATATATATATATATATATATATATATATATAGGTAAATTGTTTAGGGCACCTAGGTGCTGGGCACCTAGGCCGGTATGGCAGGTCATTTTTACTTGTGCATGGCATGCAATCCATTGAATACTAGCTTTCCATTTTTCGTTTGCATGCATGATATCCTCAACGGTCAATGATTGCTTTCCAAAAATACATAATTATGTTGATTTCCTAGCAATAATTCCTTTCTAAATGTTATGTTAATGAAGTATATCTATTGAAACTATACACATAAAGGCTATTTTATCTTATAAATTATAAACATACCCATAGGTATTATACTTAATGAAAAATATACATATACCATTAATGAATATACCAACAAGGCGTAATGAGTGCGTGCGTACATCCGGTAATGAATATACATATAGTCTAAGTATTATTCTAACAAGGCGTAATGAATATACCCACAAACATCATGAGTATGTGGATACCTCAAAATATTATGATGCGTATGTATATCCGCTATGTATATACCTAAATGGTGTGCACTGCAAAAGCATTGGCACATGCATGAGGTATCAAATACCTACCAACGAGACACAATGTATATACCCAAAAGTATAATGAGTATGGAATACCTCAAAATAAATTTGCCATGCATATACAAAATTTGTCCCAGATATCATACTCGGTATTTATATACTCAAAATAAATATGATATACCCCAAGATGATAATAAATAGGGCGTACCAGAAATAAATATGATATACACACAATATTATATTCAGAATTTATATACTCATGGTTTGTCCTAGGTATCATATACCCAATGTATCCTATACCTAATTTTTTTAAAAACTACATCCCACAAAAAGTACAATATACCTTTTTATTAATATCGTATAAAATATCTTCATATACCTATACAAACCATGGCGCATTAATTTTGATTTGTCTCTCTCGTATTTTTATTAATATCTCTCAAATATGCACCATTGCCATCGTGGCATTCTCTTTCCTATTTAATCCACTACATAATTGTTACCGTGCATGTTACTCTGCTGCCTTAATTCGTTTCCAATTAGTGATTCTATCATTATTATTTCCAAATCAGGCATCACAACAACACACATCTAAATGCAATCAGTGGTGGAAAGTCAAGGAGCATGGGCACCTAGGTGTCCCCAAACTGTAAATCTATATATATATATATATATATATATATATATATATATATATATATATATATATATATATATATATATATATATATATATATATATATATATATATATATATATATATATATATATATATATATATATATATTTATATATATATATATATATATATATATCTATCCTCTCTGCATTCACTTATGGCTATGTCTTCTTGTTTGAATCTTTTGAACTAAGTGAATGTGATGGGACCCTAACCTCTCTATGCTTTCTACCTCAAGCTCTATCTATCCAAATCATATGCCTTCTGTTGAAAGCTGTCGAATGTCTTCTCGCATCCTTGTCGTGAAGAAGATCGAGAGACAAACATTTATATCTAGTTTTAATGACATATCCTTTTGCACAGAAACCGGAGAATTACGAGCGACCACCTCGACAATCCCGAGGCGGCGTGGGGCGTGGAACAACTCTCAATGAGTTGCACGTTAGCCCGCGTGTCCTTCGAATGTGAACCGCCCGAGAGCACACTGCGTAATTAGCTGTGCTATCTCTATCCTTATAAATACCTGTCTCGTCTCGTAAAAATCTTTCTTCCTCCTTCGCCATCTCTACAAAACCCTAAGCGTCTCCGCTAGCTCTCCACGGCATTTGTCGACGAAGCGCTTAGCTGCCGCCTTCATCGGCCGCCGTCCTCACGCGATCGCGGACCTCGTCTTCTCCGCCGTCGCCGTGGGTGTCTTCCGTCGCCAAGTTAGGGCGCGGGAGATCGAACTTCTTTCGGCATCCATCTCCGCTTGTCTAGCAGTCCTTCGTGTGGTAATAAAAGTTTACTTTTATAGTCTTTTTGATCTGATAGATTCATCCCTTCTTACCAAAAGTGGTTTCTAGATCCTCAAACATGAATCTATCTCTTTCTGCATCTCATATCCTGCCTAGTATATTCACTTATGCTACTTCACAAGTTAGATTCCTACTTGTACTTATTCTTGGATTTGTACAACTCTGGAACCAACTCTCATCATATAAGTGAATGTCTTCGCGTTATGAGGTCAATGTCTTCAAACTGATTTATCTTCAAAATCTTCTGAGAATGCATATGACCTCTTCCCCTTCCCTCGCACCTTTAATGTTGTCACGGTACATGTCGTGGGAGAATCCCTTAGTTCTCATAATGCGCATTAGTTTGAGAATTCTTGCGAAGTCACATCAACTCACACGAAGCGAGCTCCTATCGGTCCAACCGTTTGAAGCCATTGCGCGTCTTTGAAGCCTTTGGTTTACACTTCATAACGGCTGAAAAGTCGACAAGAAAGGGGCGGAACAGCGTCGTGGTAACACATCTAAGGACTTACCTCCAGTTTGCGAGATGTACAAAAGCTGACCGGAAGAAACCTATCTTGGAATCGAATCCAATGGATTCGAAGATATTAAGCGAAGAATGGTTTAGATATCGCTTCATCACTAAAGAATATGCAGAGAAGAATGCCATCAAGGCACCCTGGGGTAATATTTTGTACAAGAATCTTCCACCCAGGACTCAGGCTGAAGCTATTGAGCAAGGCTTCTATCCTTGCATGGTGCACGGACCACAGCCTGAGAATGCTGAACCTTCTTCACTACTCTGGTGTCGTGAAGATAGTCTGTTCAAGCGCAACTACCAGCACGCTAAATACTCAGCTGCAAAGAACAAGAAGGATCTAGGGCTTGACTTCAAACCTGGTCCTTCCTCACCTCGGGACAATGGCACCCGTGAATCCAATGAAAACAGGATCGGCCCTTCTACAACTGCTGGCCTCATCACTCACATTACAGTTCAAGGTGCCAAAATGGATCATTACGATGATGATCTTGACACCGATGAAGCTCGACTCCTGCTCCAAAGCCTCGAAGCAAAAGACTAAAGCTTCAAAGTCAATTGCTGCCCCAAAAGCTTGAGAGTGAAGCCATTGTGGCCTTATACGCTCCCGATAATAACTACGAAGATCTCTCTCACATCTCCATGAGGCGTGAGAAGCTGCAGAAGACACATGTTCAGCAACTGAGTCATGCACTGACGCCTGCTGCCATTCTGAGGAATGAATCTGAAACCTTTGACTTGTCTTCAAATGAAGAATTTGGTGAAGATGCTCTGGAGCAGCTGATCAAGAAACAAGCAAGAAGCGGAGATCTTCAGCGATCCGCCCCTCTTTGATGTAAACATACGAAGAACTTCATTGATGAGTGGTTAGACAATCAAGATCTCAACTTTGATGACCTTGACTTCCATTGGCTTGCGTTGCTTTCAAGCGCCATTGCTCTGGGCTTGCTACGGCTCGGTATAGTTGAGCTGAGCGAAAGATAGACTTGAGAAGGAGCAGTTCAAGAAGCATGTAGCCACGCTGAATGTAGTGATGTGCAAAAGTTCAAGGTGATGTAATGACCTCAAGGAGTCATTTCGGAAGAAAGCGAGGAAGCCAAAGGCTCAAGAGGCGCATGAAATCACTCCGCGGACAAATGCGTTCAAGCCTACAATGAAGTTGAAGCGCCAGGCACTTGCATACAGCATTGACCCTCAATGGCTGCGAAGAAAAAGAAGTCATCTGAAGCCAACCTTTGAAGCACCACGGCGGGAAGAACCACATTGTCTTCCACCCGGACATCTTGACTTCGAAGCCCAAGGCTCCTTAAGTGGCTTACGAGCGGAAGAAAACCAAAGGCAGGTGAAGCGAAGCGAGCGGAAAACCAAGCGCACCAGATGAAGCACCACCCCTAAGAAGAAAAACCAAGAAGAGAGATCGGGCTGCTCCCACAGGCCTTGTTGTTGAACCCCTTGCTTTTGTTCCCCTCGTACGCAAACCAAAAGGCGGGATGATTGTTCATGAGCACCTTCCACGAGGCTCTGAAGCTCAAGTTCGGTCGTCGACCCCATCGCGGCCAGAAGACATTGTACAAGATGATGTAGTTCTTCCTCGGATCGGCGTAGCGGTATCATCGCTGTTCAAACAAGCAGTGAGCTTATCGATTATTGAGTGCGTCCTTTGGCGCCAATCTCTAAGATACATCGTGGGCTGATTGCCCCGACAAGCTACCCACATCAAGACTCACCAAGTACACCCACTGTAAGTGCATCTAGTGCCCTTAGTGATTTTGGTGTATTGAAGACTTATAGGTTAAGGACTAATGTGTTTATGAGTGTACATAGGTCTATAAGTCTATGAGGAGTTTGATATTCTGAGAGAAAGTCGACCCTAAAATGAAGTTCTTATTTGAAAACTTTGATATTACGAAGACTTTACGAAGACTTTGAAAGTGAAGAAATTGGTGTGACCTTGAAGACTTGGTATTCATTTTAGGAACATGAAGCGTGAAGACTTTTGTTTTCGTAGTTTCGTTTTCTCTTTCTTGAGTCATAAAACACCGTCTTGTTAAAGGGGTGAGGAAATACTAAGGAAAAATTTCCATGTGATGCTCAACTCAAAATCCTACACCTACCAATCCTTGAGTGAAGCCTTTGGAAATCTCATACAGCTCGATCAATTTCTTGATGTGAGGCGAAGTTCTTCAGTGTTGAGAATTTATTATATTGAGAGTTAGGAATTGCCGGTCTTGGATTGCCTACGGTGAGGAACATGATATACGAGAATTTGAGAGTCAAATTTCCGACCGTTCTTTGTCTTCTTGGCAGCTGTTCCAAAATATCTTATCCACCTAAGCTGTCATATCATTGAAGGGCATTTATGTCTTATCATGTCGGGCTGCTCCCTAGGCTATAAATAGCCGCCCCTACAACCACTAGCTGGTTGGCTGCTCGAGAAGAACTTGACACTTGTCATTTGAGAGCAACCCATCCTCAGGGACTTTGGCGAAAATCATCGAGTGAGGAAAATCCCAAAACCAAACCCTACAAACCCAAAGTGATTGAGCATCCTGAAGAGATTGATCTGCGTGGATCCGGCTTATTACCTTTGAAGGCATGCTTCTTCCAGACGGTTAGGCGTCATGGTCTAGAAACATCAAGAGGAATTGTGGATCGCCGAGTGACCAAGTCTGTGAAGGTTTGGAAATCGCTGAAGACTTACCACAGTGATTGGGCGAGTGCATATGACCTTAGTTCAAGGAGAATCTGGTGAGACTTGGTGTCTGAGCTGCGTGCTTTCGGCGGAGGTGTCCGGGGCTGTGTGTCCTCGAGTTTAAATACTCGGCCGCTCAACAGGCGTACAAGCCCAGACAGCAGTTGGAACTGGTCTACCAAATCATTGTCTTCACCAACCTTCTGGTTCTATTTCCTCAACTCTTTCATTTCCTCATTACCGTGTTGAGTGTTCGTTCATATCTGTGTTTGAAGACTTTGGTGAAGACTTTCTCAATTTCCTCGATTCAATTTCTTGATCATTTGTCTTCATCTTGTGTTATCACAGTGATTCGCTTTGTGTACTCTGTGATTGTCTTCATTTCATCATGATGAACATGCCGCGTACATTATGCATACTTACGAGTACTTATTCGGCTGCAAGTAGTTCTTGGCAGGAATTTCCTCACCGACAAATTCCTCATTGAAGAATTCATAAAAATCGCCTATTCACCCCCCTCTAGTCGATATAGCACTTTCAACCCCAACCGTCATCATGTACATGTCATCAGCCCCATGTCCAATGATGACAACTACATGGAACATCACCATCACCAAAGCGTCGCCCGTATTCAGCAACCGCAAAGGCACGAGGCCATCCGTCTCCATGACCACCATCACGGAAGAGGGCTCCAACTTGTCAGGATTCGGTGGCACGTCAAATGTTTCTGAAGACAATCATACGTGACGGTCCACATATGCGAAGCCAATGTTCTTTGAAGACCCTCCAGCTACATCGGTAGAACAACACAAGAAGAAAGAGCGTGTCGCTCTCCCCTACAACACAAGAAGAAGTTCATGGAAGAACCGATGCGTGCGGAACCTCCGGCTACTCAAGTGGAGGTGAAAATCTGAGGCTGCCACCAATGACATTCACGAAGCCAATGGCGTTGTCATGGCGAAGCCAATGTGGAGCCTACGGTGGCCAATGCACCGATGGCCAATGAAGCCAATGAAGCCCATGAAGCGGATGAAGTCAATGCCCTTTGCTCTGTTCGCTTCAAGGCCACATACTATCGAGCAAGCATACAACTATGGCGAGCATGTCAGCGTCGGATGGCCCATTCGATTCCTCCACCTCTGCTGGTCCTCAATTTGATTACCATGTCGAGCACAGGCCTCGGTTGAAGCCAAAGCCAAGACTGCGAGATTTCGAGTCTTTGCCACTTGCCGGGATCTTTCAATGTCAGCGGCTTCATTGCACATAACACCTTCTTCGATAGAGCAAGAACCCTACACGGGCCCAAGATTTCATCGATCGGTTACGGAGTTATCGTGACGCAGCTATTATTCATGCATTACATGCAACCAAGGCGCATATTTCGCATATGCGCCTTGATCTGGCTCCATAGCTTGCTGCCCTTCTTAGAAAAGCCCTCGATTTCTTGAGAGGCGGCTTCTGCATTTTGTCAGCGATAAGAACCTTTGGAATGAAGAGTTGCTTTGCTTCAATTCGCCACTCTTCATATCGGAGGCTACTGAGGATCCTAAGACTTGGGTACTTGAGTGGATGGCGAAATGTCCATCATGAAGCCAAAGCATTTGATGTCATTGAGCTTCTTGGCCTGCCCACTCCGGGGATCTCTATGAGCACAGGTTGTCACCTTCTGCTGCTGCGCTTTGGAAAGCATCTTTCACAAGTCGAGAACCCGACATGAGCGGATGCTAAGCATGATGAAGCCATTGCCTCCGGATCAGAATATCCTCTGGAGTTCTTTGTTGAAGACCTTGAATATCTGCCACGCACAATCTATCACATCATAAAGGCGAACTCTACGGCCCATCAAAGGACATTCTCCAAAGGCTAAGCTAGAAGGTGCAATGAAGACATTGGTCTTCCATATTCTTCATGGCAAATGCTTCAATGCACAAGATTTCTTCATCCGCCAACTTCGCATCGAGGATCGACATTTTTGGCTTGAAGTTCTATGCTCCATGGATCATCGTGCGATCAAGCTTCACCTTTGCTTTCAACTATCGACCATCGCGCAACCACATTGTCTTCTTGCGGATGTCGATATGTCTGTTGAAGCCATCTATCGAGCACGAAAATGAGCCACTTTATCATCATAATGCTGATCGTCGAGCTTCACTCAGCCCATTGAAGGTGTGTTGGCTGCCACTCGAGTCTATCCGTTGGTTGGTACTACCGTGCACCTCCTTGTGCCCAAAGCTGAAGCCAGCAGCACAATTGCTCAACGACCTCGGCGATCTCGTGTTCTCAATGACCGAGAGCTTCTCGTTGGCCTTCATCGAAGCAGGATAGGCATCATGATTGGCTCAAGCGCCCGGATCACGAGCATCATGGTGATGTCAATCGCATTACAACCTTGCAACCAAGAATGCCTTTGTCGCGCGCATGAAACACATCGGCGCGCATGGAAAGGGCTGACTCTTATGTGTCTTGAGGAAGATCTTGAGGATGATGGCTTCTTAGAGCGATTCAAGTTTGATTCCACTCCGCCCGAAATGTTGTTACTGCGCCTCCATCTCTTGAAGACTCGAGTACTCCTCCTCTGCTGCATGCCTGTGAATGCTTGTGTGATTGATGATCAAGATGATGCTGCCATACACCTCCAACATGTATCAACACTGCTCCAAGTTAAATGCGCACCGCCAAACCTCGACACCAACCTGCATCTTCTCCTACTCATACGGGAGCAGTAGAGGCTCAATGTCTTCAACCCTTTTTGGTCCTTCTTGACAAAGGGAGAAGCTATGAGTTGATAGTCTTCAAGCGGGTTCATATGGCGGTTGCTTTATATTTTGCCTAGTGTTTACAACTCTTGCTCTTGATACATTTTGTTCTACGAGTTGTAACACTTAAACTCGATGGTAAATCTGCTACTTATTTGCTATTTTGTGATGCGATGATAAATTCGGATGTCGCGATGATAACTTCCGCACTTAAATCCTTTTATAGCGTCCATTTTTCATTATGCATGTCATTATCTTCATTACATGAATCATGCATGATGAATTGTCTTCATAAGTTGAAGAGGATCTCCACAAGTAGAACCTGCCATGTGCATTTGCATTCCAAAAGCAAATTACTTATATGCACATCTTGAGGAGCCTTTTGCTACTTATGAAGACAATACCTCATCCTTACAATTTCACATATTTATATCCCGTTGAAAACTTCAACGGTTTGTCATCAATCACCAAAAGGGGAGATTGTAAGTGCATCTAGTGCCACCTAGTTTGGTTTTGGAGTATTGACGACAAGCGTGGTTGAGGACTAATGTGTTTGTGAGCTGCAGGATAACACGGTAGTAGTCCCTCCTTGATTCGGTTTACCTACGGAGATGACCCTAAAAATGTGTGAAGACATTGAAGATAATGGTGATGCGTGAAGATATTCACATTGAAGACCATGACGGAAGAAGACATTGAGTGAAGACTATGGGCGCGAAGACTTAGCAGGTTTAGTTGTTTCTTTTCTTCTTTGTTGAGTCATAGGAACCACCGCCTTTGTTAAGTGGGGTCCAAGTGAAAAAAAGTCGAGTGGTGAAGTGATGCTCAGCAAAATCCTATGTCTTGGCGAAGACAATGAGAACAAATCTTATCCAGTCGGATAAGTCAGCTTTACTTGTAGCCCAAGTCAAGTGATAGAGGCAAAGGTGTCTCGATGTTTGATGAGATAGCTTTTCGTTTTACGTGAGAGTCGACTTTGGCGATCCGACTCTGAGCGTGCGAAGATGTCGCGCCTTAGCAATCACTAAACCAACTTCAGGGGTCATTGACCATGCGGAGCATGATCAACGACCACGAGGTCTATTCTGCGAGCAAGCGAAGAACAAGCAAGAAACTGAGATTGCAATCTGGATATTGAGAGTAAAGAGAAAGCTTTATTAATGAAGGTGGGGTTACGTGGCGCCTTGAGTGCAGTCGTTGAACCCAAGCGAAATGCGATGAAGTTGCAGCTATGGCGAACTTTTGATCTAAACAAAACCCAAAGTCTAAGCGGTGCCCTAAGGGCTGTATATATGGAGGAAGAGGGAATTTCGTGGCCCTTGGGGAAGGGTCGAAACCAACCCTATCTCTTGTTTCCCCACATACGGACTCTAAAACAGCCTATACCTATGTATTTCGAAATTACATGGGCTGGCCCAATTATAAGGTGTGTGACACCTAGAATAGCCTCTGGACGAAATTTATGAAGTGGCATCTTGTATATTTCGTCCAAGGCTTCATTCACTCCTTATGGTGGCTTCAAAGTCCTGAAATCATCACTTGTAACTCCGTTCTTGTTCCCCTTGCATGCCATCAACTCCATGCTTGTTCTTGCTCCAATGTTCATCCTTCTCCAAGCTAGGCCCTTCATTTGTAAGCAAAACAAATGTATCCAATTTAAGCAGCATCATATTCTCATGAACATTAGAATCATTACCAAGCGAAAGTACACAGTAATTTAATTGGCGTCTTGTGAGCTCTAGTAATTGGTCCATTATATGTAGCGATGGGGGCTGTGGGTGTAACAATGGTATTGATGTCCTCATCATCCTCCCTTCTTGGAATGAAGTCGTCCTTGACGAGCTCATCTTCCTCACCCAAATAAGGCTTCAAATCTGCAATGTTAAAGTGGGACTAACCCCAAAATCTGCAAGCAGCTCAAGTTTATATGCATTATCATTTATTTTCTCTAACACCTTAAATGGACCATCGACACGTGGCATTAGCTTTGATTTGCACAAATTAGGAAACCTATCCTTACATAAATGTAACCAAACAAGATCTCGGTGCAAAGACAACATGTTTTCTACCCTTATCTCGAGCAAGTTTATATTTAGCATTCATCGCTCAATGTTGTCCTTAGTTAACTCATGCATTTTAAGATCAATTCAACACGTTGTTTAGCATCAAAATTAACCTTCTCCGAAGATGGAAGAGGCAACAAATCAATGGGTGCACGGTGGAAACCATACACAATTTCAAAAGGGCACATCTTAGTAGTAGAATGCAATGAGCGATTATAAGCAAATTCAATATGAGGCAAGCATTCTTCCCACATTTTCTTATTATTCTTCAAAACAGCCCTAAGCATAGTAGACAATGTTCTATTGACTACTTGGTTTGTCCATCCGTTTGGGGTGACAAGTAGTACTAAAAAGCAGTTTAGTCCCCAACTTAGCCCATAAACATCTCCAAAAGTGGCTAAGAAATTTAGTATCACGATCTGAAACAATAGTATTTGGCACACCATGCAAGCGAATAATTTCATGAAAGAACAAATCAGCAACATTAACAGACATCATCGCTTTTATGACATGGTATAAAGTGTGCCATTTTGAGAATCTATCCACGACAACAAATATGCTATCCCTCCCTTCTTTGTTAGAGGTAAACCTAAAACAAAGTCCATAGATATATCTTCCCAAGGAACACTAGAGTACAGGCAAAGGCATATATAAACCATGAGGATTGAGTCATGACTTAGCTTTTTGACATGTAGTGCAGCGAGCAACAAAGCGCTCAACATCCGTCTCATCTTTGGCCAAAAGAAATGTGTAGCAAATCGTCCTCCGTCTTCTTCACGCCAAAGTGACCCATTAATCCTCCTCCATCGCCTCCTGCAACAACAAAAGGCGAACGAGCTAGCGGGAATGCATAGCTTGTTAGCCGAACACAAAACCATCATTAATAACGAACTTGTTCCATGTTCTTCCTTCTTTACAATTCTGCATTACATCTTTAAAATCAGCATCATGCACATATTGATCTTTGATGGTCTCCAAACCAAATATTTTGAAGTCAAGTTGTGAAAGCATAGTATAGCGACGAGACAAAGCATCAGCAATAACATTTTCTTTACCCTTCTTGTGTTTAATGACATAAGGGAAAGTCTCAATGAATTCAACCCATTTAGCATGTCTACGATTCAGTTTAGCTTGACTTTTAATATGTTTCAAAGATTCATGATCAGAATGTATAACAAATTCTTTGGGCCATAAATAATGTTGCCATGTCTCTAAAGTCCGAACAAGAGCATATAATTCTTTATCATAAGTAGAAAAGTTCAGACTAGGCCCACTCAATTTTTCAGAAAAGTATGCAACAGGTTTGCCATCTTGTAATAACACACCTCCTAATCCAATTCCACTAGCATCACATTCAAGCTCAAAAGTCTTATTAAAGTCGGGAAGTTGGAGTAAAGGGCATGTGTCAACTTATCTTTCAATACCGTGAAGGCTTCTTCTGTCATGCGGTACCCCAAACAAAAGGCACATCCTTCTTTGTAAGCTCATTGAGAGGTGCAGCAATGGTGCTAAAATCTCTCACAAAATACCTATAGAAACCAGCAAGTCCAAGAAAACTCCTCACTTGTGTGACCGTTTTGGGCTGCGGCCAACTCTCAATAGCTTCAATCTTGGCTTTATCAACTTCAATTCCTGTGGAGTAACAACATAGCCAAGAAAAGATACTTGAGTCGGTGCAAAGGTGCACTTCCCAAGGTTACCAAACAAGCGTGCATCACGTAGAGCATTAAAAACAACATGTAAATGTTCCAAATGTTCTTCCAAAGATTTGCTATAAATCAGTATATCATCAAAATAGACAACCACAAATCGTCAATGAAAGCACGTAAAACTTAGTTCATTAGTCTCATGAAAGTACTAGGTGCATTAGTTAACCCAAAAGGCATGACTAACCACTCATATAAACCAAACTTAGTTTTAAATGCTATTTTCCATTCATCTCCCAATTTCATACGAATTTGATGGTATCCACTCATAAATCAACTTTGGAGAATATTGTGAAACCACTCTATTCATCAAGCATATCATCTAGCCTAGGAATAGGATGGCGATAACGAATAGTAATATTATTAATGCCTCTACAATCAACACACATCGCGATGTACCATCCTTTTTAGGCACTAGTATAATAGGAACAGCACAAGGACTAAGAGATTAGCGTATATAACCTTTGTCGAGCAGCTCACATACTTGGCGCATAATCTCCTTCGTCTCCTCTGGATTGGTAAAGTATGGTGCGGTTGGGTAGCGATGCACGGGAATTAAGTCAATTTGATGCTCAATCCCTCGGAATAGGTGGTAATCCGGTGTAGCGCGTCTTGTGGGAAGGCGTCGTGAACTCTGCAAAATGTTAGTGACAGCGGGGGCAAAGAGGAAGGCACGTCCTCGAATGAAAATAATGCCTCTTTGCACATAAAAGCATAGCAAACAGATTTGCTAGAATCTAGCTCATCAATATCAGATTTGGTGGCACGTAAAAACACATTTTTCAATTTAATTTCAGAAGCAACACTAGATGGTTAATTATTAGGCTTCATTTGTTACTCAAATTCTTTTGCCACAATCTGATTTTCACTCTTATTTTTCTCCTGTTTTGCTTTATTAGCTCTATTAATATCATCTTTCAAAATGGAATCAGGAGTCATAGGAAGCAAAGTAATATTTTTATCCTTATGAACAAGAGTATACTTATTGTTTCTACCATGGTGTACAGAAGTTTTATCAAATTGCCATGGTCTACCAAGTAATAAGGAACATGCTTGCATAGGTACCACATCACAATCAACATAATCAGCATATGTAGAGATACTAAAATGCACATGAGCGATCGTGTTACCTTAACCTTGCCATTGTTGTTGAACCATTGGATGTAATAAGGATGTGGATGTGGTCTTATGGTGAGAGATAGCTTCTCCACCATCTCCATGCTAGCCAAGTTGTTGCAGCTCCCTCCATCTATGATGGCCTTGAATAGAACGTTCCTTCACAACTCCTTTGTATGGAACAAATTATGCCTCTGATTTTGCTCGACTTGTGTAACTTGCACACTCAAAACACGTTGAGCAACTAAACATTCATACACATCGGCATCTTGACAGCCATGTATTGCGTCTCATGATCGAATCATCTCCATCGTGTTCTTCATGTGTAATAAGAGCCAAAGTCTCCTCATCATAGTCACTAAGCGGACTCATACCCACCATCCTCGGTAACAATCATCACACGCTTAGATAGGCATTCTCTCGCATAATGACCTCCACCCTTACAGCGTCGACAAATAATATCATGTGTTTGCCTTGTTGATGCCATGGATGAAGAAGAGCTCTTTGCGAGCCCGGAAGGTGTGCTCTTGGCGAGATAGTGGTGATTGTGCACCTTTATTGTATCACGGTTGGAGGTGGCAGCCGGCGGAGGTGCGGTGTAGCGAGCGTGTGGAAGTAGATGATGCGCGTGGTGTCCATGATGAAGGTCGACCTGCGAGAAAAAGTTAGTCGCGCCAATGCCGTCGATCACGCACTTCACGTTCGCTTTACAAGCAAGATGGAATAATCGAGTGATATTATTATAATCCTTGTAGTCTAGAATGGTCTGAATCTCTCTATTTAATCCACCCGAAAAGCGTGCAAGCATAGCTTCATTCTCCTCAACAATACCACATCTAATCAAGCCAGTTTGTAATTCACGATAATATTCTTCTACCAATTTTTTCCTTGTCTTAAGCGCTGCAATTTTTGAAGTAATTCACGTTGATAATATGGTGGAACCCAGCAGTACACATAGCAGTTTTCAAAGCAGCCCAAGTAGTAGGAGCAGGATATAATCGACAATGTTGGACCACCAAACACATGCAAAGCTAGTGAAAGCACAAATAGCGGCGAGAACACATCTCTCGTCGGGATATTGTAAACATGTAAATCGTTGTTCAGTTTCTAACTCCCAAGTAAGATATATATCGGGAACATATCTACCCTCAAATGGTGGAATATTCAATTTCAGTTTAGGGAGATGGTCATAATCTTGGACACGAGGGGAGCCCTAACATTGCCATTATTTGCATGTGGACGACACGGTGGTTGTGGTCTTTGGTGGTTGCATGTAGTTCGATTGTCATCAACCTCATCCTCGTAATCTCCCACATAATCATCCTCCTCCACATCGGCAGCGAAGCCACGAAGTATCAGCAGCAACACCAGCGGTTTGGCGGTGAAGAGGACCACGACTTCGCTCGGCGGAGGGCTGTTTCGGCGTGGAGGTAGTCGGTGTTGTTGTTGTTGTTGTTGTTGCATTGGTGCGGCGAGGTGCAGCCGGTGGTGGTGGTGGAAAGCAAAAGCAATTCAGCAAACTTGTTATCGAGCTTTGTTTCAAGCGTCTTCTCCATGCCATCTATCTTCTCCATGGCCTCGTCAAATCTGTTTAGCACATCTTGCACTGTCCACTCATCATTTGTTGAAACTTATCATGAAGCTCCTTGTTCGTCAAGTTCTCCCGGTCGGTCTCAATAAACTTGTGATCCTGGCATGGTTAGCAACAATAGAAACACACAAGAATATGATCCTCAGACTACTAACAAGTGGTGGTGGTGGCTGGTGTCACAAATCCGTCAAGCAAATCTCAAATTCTTACGGTTCTTACCCGGCGACGGTGATCGGCAACCGTTGTAGTCAAAACTCTCAAAGCTTGATAGAATAATTACTAGGGAGAGTCAAGCATACGATGTAGATGTATGTGGAGCTGGGAAGGCTTTTAATATGGTAGCAAAAGGGTCTTTTTAAGCAATAATCAATTCAGAGATGCAAAGTTGAATAAGCGCTCACTTGGCAGTCTTTGTCTGGTCCTAGGCTGGACCGTGCTAGAGGCGAGCCTAGAACACTAACAAAATCACGGCCTTTGCGCGTAAACAAGGGAGGAGCACACGTTGAATTTTTTCTCTCTTTTTTTTTTTTTTGCACTTTTCCCTCTTTTTTTGCTCGCAACAATTTTTTTTCAAAAAGTCTACAAATGGTCTAAAACTGCCTAGCGAATTTTCGGACTTAGTTTTTTAAAGCTGGAACTATTTTTCTTCTGCGGATGGCTCGGATGTTGGGGAGTCCTACTCATCACGACTTCGGATATCGCGTGATCTGAAATCGAGAAAAAGCAACAATTCTGGACTCGGACTAGGACTCGTGGCGGAGATGAATCTGGTGGAAACTTCGGATGGTGGCGGATATTTGCGAGGCGATGGAACACGGACTGGTGGCGAATCTGTGATGGAGGTGGACTCGGATTAAGCGTGATGGCGGTGGATATCTGGTATATGGTAGCGGTGATGGCGATGGTGGTATCTGGCAGCGGTGATGGCGATGGTGGTATATGGCGGCGGTGATGATGATGATGGTGTGGTGATATATGGCGGCGACAACATGACAACTTTGTGAACGAAACTCGAAACTCTAAAGGACTAGGCGCTAAGACCAGCAACTTGACACGATGATGCAACCGCAAATTCAACAAAGCAAATCTGAGAAAATATTATGCAAAGGCTCAAATTGGTTGGATAGGATGAACTAACCCTAATTTTTTGGCTTTTTCATGGGTATAGGTATGAAAAACAGACTCGATCTAAACTATGAAAAACTGTAATATCGGTGAGCAACTGAAAATCTGATACCACTTGATAGAGGCAAAGGTGTCGATGTTTCGATGAGATAGCAATTGTTTTACGTGAGTCGACTTTGGCGATCCGACTACTGAGCGTGCGAAGGCGTCGCGCCTTAGCAATCGCTAAACCAACTTCAGGGTTATTGACCACGCGGAGCATGATCAACGACCACGAGGTCTATTTCCTGCGAGCAAGCGAAGAACAAGCAAAAACTGAGATTGCAATCTGGATATTGAGAATAAAGAGAAAGCTTTATTAATGAAGGTGGGGTTACTGTGGCGCCTTAGTGCAGTCGTTGAACACAAGCGAAATGCGTGAAGTTGCAGCTATGGCGAACTTTTGATCTAAACAAAACCCAAAGTCTAAGCGGTGCCTTAAGGGCTGTATATATGGAGGAAGAGAAATTTCGTGGCTCTTGGGGAAGGGGTCCAAAACCAACCCTATCTCTTGTTTCCCCACATCACGGACTCTAAAACAGCCTATAGTTATGTATTTCGAAATTACATGGGCTGGCCCAATAATAAGGTGACATAACACCTAGAATAGCCTCTGGACGAAATTTATGAAGTGGCATCTTGTATATTTCGTCCAAGGCTTCATTCACTCCTTATGGTGGCTTCAAAGTCTGAAATCATCACTTGTAACTCCGTTCTTGTTCCCCTTAGCATGCCATCAACTCCATGCTTGTTCTTGCTCCAATGTTCATCCTTCTCCAAGCTAGGCCCTTCATTTGTAAGCAAAACAAATGTATCCAATTTAAGCGACATCATATTCTCATGAACATTAGAATCATTACCAAGAAAGCGAAAGTACACAGTAATTTAATTGGCGTCTGTGAGCTCTAGTAATTGGTCCATTATATGTAACAATAGGGGCTGTGGGTGTAACAATGGTATTGATGTCCTCATCATCAAAATTTGTCGCGTGTGTTAATCGGCAGGTTGTGACACGTGTCGGTTCCTTAGTGACCGGTCATTTCGGACAAATCAGGTCGGGTTGCCTAGTGGCTATAAATAGCCCACCCCTACACCATAAATTGGCGGCTGCTCGAGTTAATGCGGCTTTTGTCGTTTGAGAGCAACCCACCTCGAAGCTTTTGAGAGAGAAATCCTTGTGAGGACAAAGCCCAAACACGAGCCAAAGAGTGTTAGGCATCACTGAAGTCTTTACATCCCGTGATCGAAGACTTGTTACACTTGAGGACTGTGAATCCTCCGGCCGGTTAGGCGTCATATTCGAGCATCCAAGAGTAATTGTGGATTGCCGTTGAGCGAAATCTGTGAAGGTTTGAAGTCTACCTTGAAGACTTACGGAGTGATTAGGCGGGGCTGTGTGTCCTTAGCTCAAGGGAATAAGGTGAAGACCACGGTCTTGAGTTCAATCTCAGCCTCCCTAACGGGACGTCTGGTTGTCACGACAAGCTGGAACTGGTCGAACAAATCCTTGTCTTCACAACACTGCGGTTATATCTCTTACTCTCCTTACTTACAGATTCGTCTTTGTGAAGTCATTGCACGATTGTTACGCTGTTTGACTTCAACGTGTGACTACTTGTTACGATTGGCTTCTTACTATCTTCCATCCACGATCCTACTACCTAGCTGCTATCGGTCATCATGCTTTAGCTTCATACTTGTTTGACTATGGCTTGTCTAGTGTAGTTCATCTTCATTGCATGTTTATAGGTCCGAGTTTTCGTGTTTGTCTTGAAACTTTCATGTTTGAAGACTTTCATAAATCGCCTATTCACCCCCTATAGTCGATAACTAGCACTTTTCGATCTTGGCCTTACGAACCTTATCGGGGCTGTCGATCTCCTGCGGCCTGGGATAACGCCACCATCCTCGTGTATCCATCCACGCATCCGTCATCATAGCTCCATGGCGCCATGCCGCCGAGATCCGTCGTCAGCCTGATGCAACACCGCTGCTCCTCTTGTTCCTCCAGCCAGCACTTGCTCCAAAGCGATGCCCCCAAGAGGAGAACGACACGAAGACCGCCGTCATTGTCCGTCCGGTAGACCCAAATCTAGGGTTTCCCGGAACATCGATCGGCGGGCGCGACTTACAACAATGATGCCTCGAGAAAAGCGGCGTCAAAGCGCGCCATCATCCGCCCATGATCGGGCTCGGTTTTCGCCGGAAGCCGCGTCATCCGATCTCGTGGTTGGATGGAACCATGTGAACTTCGCCATGAAAGGCGTATGCGCCATTGCTTTTCGCGAGCCCCGGCGTCTGCCAGACACCACCGCATGATCTGCCGTCTTGAAACCAACCGGTGACCATGGGCTAGCGGCGGAGAAAAGGTGGCGCTAAGCGCATAGTGACCTTCCACCGGATCCGGCCCTACCACGCAACAAAGAAGAAATGGGTGGCGGCATGGAAGATCCACCTAGATTAGATCTAGATTTAGTCCAACACCACCACCACACCACGCATCCGTCATCGGTCCGCGCACGAAGCGAAGAAGGTCTCGACCACCACCCCAATGCGGGATCGTCACCACAGTAGCATAACGGCGACACAATGACTATCGCTGCCCCAACAACTCCAGTGGCGGACTGTGTCTTCCACCACCCCAAACCACCTTCGGCGGCGAGGAGAGCCTCCACTGCCGCGATGATGGTCGGCGGCAGCGCCGACAAGGGAGACTGACATCATAGGGGTGTTGCTGGCGGCTCTTGGGGTGCCCCTGGCGCCTACCTGGGGAGAGATGCGAGGGGGCCCTAGGGAGAGACGCACAAGGGCGTCAAGGAGAGAGCGCTCGGGGTGAGGAAGCCGAGAAAAGTGGATCGAGATTGATGATCTACCTTCAAATAAATCGGCTGCATACACAAACCAAGAGCGGGGCTTGCTCATCTAGCCCCTTGTGAGACGCAACTTCAGTGTCTTAAAGGCGCCTGTCTTTGGGCCACTGACATATGAGCCAGCTACATGTTGGACCCACATGTCATAAGCACAAAAACAGGTGCCTTAAGGCACCGAAGCGTAGTCCCTCCTTGTGATAATGTCACAGAACACTGTATTGATACAAAACAGAAGTATCCTTTCAATATCAATTACCATGGAGCAAGGGGCCCGCAACACATTTGACCAAATAGTGAAATTGTAAATACGACCGGCCATGTGAGGCAGGCTTTTGTGTTTTGTCCATACTTCATGTACTATCTGCTTCCCATGCTTTGGGCCAGCCAAGACATAAAGACAAGCAACTGGTCGTTCGGCTGCATCCTGTGAGTGCAAGCATGGTGGTGGAAGCCACGCAGTAGCGATTCATACCCATCCGTTGTCACGTCGAAACACTCGGTTGACCAATGGCCATAGTAAGACGTCAACCTTAACAAAAAGTTGACCACAATACCACTCGAGCACACTGCATCGTTCCTTTTTAAAATGTTGTGAGTATGACAGACACATGCCTCCCTGATTCCTGCTACTACTAAAATCCAAGCGTAGGATCTATTGTCTACGATTGGGCCATGTCTGCTACTAGCCTACTAGGGGCTCGAGCCGGGTCGTACCAAAACACTAGATAGAGCTCGGTGTCACCTGAGACCAGGAAGCCGTTCAGCCCTACCACAACTCCATTCTCTGTCTAGTCAAATTCATAGTTCATGCGTGCAGCTAGCCGGTATAAACAACGCAGAAGTTAATTCGAACTCACTCTATTACAATGGATGATGCTTTCCAGACCAGCAAAACTGTATGCACGCATGCAAACTCTCAGTCTCTCTCACTCGATGTTGCATGCAAGCTTCTCTCTGCAAGTCTGCATGCAAGCTTCTCATGCGCAAAACCAAAAATAGGGTGTCGGTGGAAAGCGACACCTATGGGATCCTGAGGAATCCCTTCAGCGGTTGGCGGACGCGGGGCTGTGGAAAGAAGCGGGTTTGAGGATCAACACGGAGATTTATCGAGTTCGGGCATAGCGATCGTAATACCCTACTCTTGCTAGCTTGTGTTTATCTGGTGTTCTTGGACTAGCTACAAAGCGTGCAGGGTCCAAAAGTCGAATCCTCTCTCGATGCGCCTGGGCCTCCTTTTATAGTCAAAGGGCTGCCACGATGGCACCGGAGGTGGAAAAGAATTACGAGTGGTCGAGTCTATCTCCACGGCACCATAGGACAAGCGCATTTAATGTCTTTGCCGGCGTGCCCTTCTTGCTTTATTGGGCATGGCAAGGAAGCTCGTCCTGCTGTCGCCACCTCGCCTCGCTCAAACCAGCGTCCGTGACGAGGCATGTAGCGCCATGTTGGTGGCTCTTGAGTTGGTCTTGATGGCGAGTCTTCATGAAGATCTACATGCCACCACGCAAGTGCTTCTTTGAGTTGGCACGGAAGCCGCGTCGCCACACATGTGCTGCCTAGTTGGTGGGCTTTGGCGGTTGTGTGGAGCAGCGGTGGAGCCTTGGCAGTCTTGGCGCTGGCTGCGGCCCCTTGGATGTCTTCGGCAAGAGTCTTGCTAGGGACCTGGCAAGGGTCTTGCCGCGGCGTCGTGGGCGTCCCCGGCAAGATCCGGTCTCGTGGGTATCCTCGGCAAGGATCATGCCGAGGATCTTCGTCTTCTTATTCCCATCTAGTCTTGTATGTTCTTTGTCTTCACAAAGATCTGCATGCCACCATGGAGGCGCCTCCCAAGCCTTGGTTCCAATGTGGTTGAGGACGTCGGAACTCTCAGGCTCAAGGGTGGCGGCTCCGCTGGTGTTGGGCAAGTTGCCCCGGCAAGGCTCTTGCCGGGGGAGTTTCACCTCGCCCGTCAGCTCTTCATGCTTCCGGTCTTGAGCACGGCTCTGGTAATCTTTGCTTCTTCTGCCCCGCTAAGCGTGGCCACAGGCGTGGGGCTGCGACTGCCCGCGCATGAGTAAAGGGGTACAAAAAGGGGCCCCTACTTTTGTACACTGATAGGAGCCCCCGGGCCTGGGCCACATATAAGCGCGAGGCGTTATTGGGCGAGCCCGAGCAATCTTGTGGCTCGGCGGCGGATTTTCTGCGATAACTCCCTCGCTCGTTGCGCTTCCCCACGACCCGTGTTGAATGCGTGACGTGGGAGTCGTGCGTGGGGTGGTTGCGGCATGCATGCATCACATCGTGGTAAAGAGGCGGCCCGCGCCTTCCCCATAAAAAGGAAAAACCGCAGGCGCGCTGCTCATTTACCCTTTGTGCCTTTTCCAATCTCGGAACTGCCATTCCCCTCTTCTTCCTCGGGCGAAAGATTCAAATCTCTCGCCTCTGCTCGCCACCGCCGCGCCCCCATTGCTTCTTGATTCTTCGCCCTACCCCAGCCGCCATGGCACCCAAAAACAGCAAGGGCAAGGGAGCGGCCAAGGACGCCGGGGAGAAGGAGGCACCCGAGAGCGAGTTGGTGGTGCAGCAGACGCAGCTTGCCAACTTCCCTTCGAAGGTCGCTGCGGTCCACCTCAGGAACTACTTCTTGCCCACAGGGGGGAGGAAGGCAGCAGGGCACCACCCCTTGCGTCGTCCCGCCGATTCACCAAGTCGGCCCAAATCGGTACCCTTCTTCATCGATTTCTTCTCCGGAGCTCTGCCCCCTTTCTCTGACTTCTTCAGCGATGTCATGCACCTCTGACTTCCATCTTGGATCTTATGCGAATGTCTTGGCGTGCATGGCTTTCTTTGCCCATCTCTGCGAGGATTTGCGGGGTGCTCCCTAACGGCGGCTCTTCCGCCACTACTTCTCCCCTCGTCTCGGCCAGGCGCCATCTCGGCTGCATCACTGGATCCAGGGACCGGGAGAGAAGGCGGCGTGTCCGGAGGTGCCGGAAGGAGAGGTGGGAGGAGTGGTGATCGTCTCAACGTATCTATAATTTTGATTGTTCCATGCTATTATATATTCTGTTTTGGATGTTTAATGGGCTTATTATACACTTTTATATTATTTTGGAGACTAACCTATTAGCAGGAGGCCCAACCAAATTGTTTTTTGCCTATTTTAGTGTTTCGAGAAAAAGAATATCAAGCGGAGACCAAGCGGAATGAAACCTTGGGGGCGTGATTTTTGGAACAAAGCGTGATCCGGAGGACTTGGAGTGGGCGTCAAGTAGCAGACGAGGAGGCCACGAGGTAGAAGCGCGCCTACCCCGAGTAGCCCTCCACCTCGTGGGCCTGGTGGCTCCACCGACCTACTTATTCCTCCTATATATACCTCGTGCCCCCAAACCATCGAGCGACCACGAAAAACTAATTCCACCGCAACCTACATGCCCATGAGATCCCATCTTGGGGCCTTTTTCGGCATCTGCGGAGGGGCATTGATCATGGAGGCTTCTACATCAACACCATAGCCTCTCCGATGATGTGTGAGTAGTTTACCTCAGACCTTCGGGTCCATAGCTATTAGCTAGATGGCTTCTTCTCTCTCTTTTGATCTCAATACAAAGTTATCCTCGATCTTCTTGGAGATCTATTCGACGTAATCTTCTTTTGCGGTGTGTTTGTCGAGATCCGATGAATTGTGGGTTTATGATCAAAATTATCTATGAACAATATTTGAATCTCCTCTGAATTCTTTGATGTATGATTGGTTATCTTTGCAAGTCTCTTCGAATTATCAGTTTGGTTTGGCCTACTAGATTGATCTTTCTTGCAATGGGAGAAGTGCTTAGCTTTGGGTTCAATCTTGCGGTGTCCTTTCCCGATGTGGCAGAGGGCAGCAAAGCACGTGTTGTATTGTTGCCATCGAGGATAAAAGATGGGGTTTATATCATATTGCATGAGTTTATCCCTCTACATCATGTCATCTTGCTTAAAGCGTTACTCTGTTCTTATGAACTTAATACTCTAGATGCATGCTGGATAGCGGTCGATGTGTGGAGTAATAGTAGTAGATGCAGAATCGTTCCGGTCTACTTGTCACGGACGTGATGCCTATATACATGATCATACCTAGATATTCTCATAACTATGCTCAGTTCTATCAATTGCTCGACAGTAATTTGTTCACCCACCATAATACTTATGCTATCTTGAGAGAAGCCACTAGTGAAACCTATGGCCCCCGGGCCTATTTTCCATCATATTAATCTCCCGTTATTTCCATTACTGTTTACTTGCTTTCTTTACTTTTACTCCTTATCATAAAAATACCAAAAATATTATCTTATCATATCTATCAGATCACACTCTCGTAAGTTATCGTGAAGGGATTGACAACCCCTTTATCGCGTTGGTTGCGAGGTTCTTATTTGTTTGTGTAGGTGCAAGGGACTTGAGCGTGACCTCCTCTTTGGATTGATACCTTGGTTCTCAAAACTGAGGAAATACTTACGCTACTTTCTTGCATCACCTTTCCTCTTCAAGGAAAACCAACGCGATGCTCAAGAGGTAGCAAGAAGGATTTACGGCGCCCGTCGCCGGGAGGTGTCGCGTAAAGTCAAGTCAAGACATACCAAGTACCCATCACAAACTCTTATCCCTCGCATTACATTATTTTCCATTTTCCTCTCGTTTTCCTCTCCCCCACTTCACCCTTGCCGTTTTATTCACCCTCTCTTTTCTGTTCCGCCTCTTTTTCACTTGCTTCTTGTTCGCTCGTGTGTTGGATTGCTTGCTTGTCACGATGGCTCAAGATAATACTAAATTGTGTGACTTTGCCAATACCAACAACAATGATTTTCTTAGCACTCCGATTGCTCCTCTTACCGAAGCTGAATCTTGTGAAATTAATGCTGCTTTGTTGAATCTTGTCATGAAAGATCAATTCGCCGGCCTTCCTAGTGAAGATGCCGCTACCCATCTAAATAGCTTTGTTGATTTGTGTGATATGCAAAAGAAGAAAGATGTGGACAATGATCGTGCTAAAACCTAGTTTTCGTTTTCTCTTAGAGATCGTGCTAAAACCTAGTTTTCGTCTTTGCCTAAAATTGTATTGATTCTTGGAATAAGTGCAAAGATGCTTTTATCTCTAAGTATTTTCCTTCCGCTAAAATCATCTCTCTTAGAAACAATATTATGAATTTTAAGCAACTTGATCATGAACATGTTGCACAAGCTTGGGAGAGGATGAAATTAATGATACGTAATTGCCCTACTCATGGTTTGAATTTATGGATGATTATACAAAATTCCTATGCCGGATTGAATTTTTGCTTCTAGAAATCTTTTAGATTCGGCCGCGGGAGGCACTTTTATGGAAATCACGTTAGGAGAGGCTACTAAACTCCTAGATAGTATTATGGTTAATTATTCTTCAATGGCATACCGAAAGATCTACTAGTAAAAAAGTGCATGCGATAGAAGAAATTAATGTTTTGAGTGGAAAGATGGATGAACTGATGAAATTGTTTGCTAATAAGAGTGTTTATTCTGATCCCAATGATATGCCTTTGTCTACCTTGATTGAGAACAATAATGAATCTATGGATGTGAATTTTGTAGGTAGGAATAATTTCAGTAACAACGCTTATAGAGGAAACTTTAATCCTAGGCCGTATCCTAGTAACTCCTCTAATAATTATGGTAATTCCTACAACAACTCTTATGGAAATTTTAATAAGATGCCCTCTGATTTTGAGACTAGTGTTAAAGAATTTATGATTTCTCAAAAGAATTTCAATGCCTTGCTTGAAGGAAAATTGCCTAAGATTGATGAATTCGCAAGGAACATGGATAGACTTTCTCTTGATGTTGATTCTTTGAAACTTAGATCTATTCCACCTAAGCATGATATCAATGAGTCTCTCAAAGCCATGAAAATTTCCATTGATGAGTGCAAAGAAAGAACCGCTAGGATGCGTGCTAAGAAAGATTGCTTTGTAAAAGCGTGTTCTTCTAATTTTTGTGAGAATAAATATGAAGATCTAAAAGTTATCAATGTGTCCCTATTAAATCTTTGTTTTGCAATATGAATCTTGATAATGATGGGACTAAGATGAGCCACCTTTACATAGAAGGCATTCCAAAAATCGGAGTTTTTAGATCTTGATGCAAAATTAGTAAAAGTGGGATTGAAGAGGTTAAAACTTTAGATAGCAATGAACCCACTATTTTGGATTTCAAGGAATTTAATTATGATAATTGCTCTATGATAGATTGTATTTCATTGTTGCAATCCGTGCTAAATTCTCCGCATGCTTATAGTCAAAATAAAGCTTTTACTAAACATATCGTTGATGCTTTGATGCAATCTTATGAAGAAAAACTTGAGTTGGAAATTTCGATCCCTAGAAAACTTTATGATGAGTGGGAACCTACTATTAAAATTAAAATTAAATATCGTGAATGCTATGCTTTGTGTGATTTGAGTGCTAGTGTTTCCACGATTCCAAAAACTTTATGTGATTTGTTAGGTTTCCGCGAATTTGATGATTGCTCTTTAAACTTACACCTTGCGGATTGCACCATTAAGAAACCTATGGGAAGAATTAATGATGTTCTTATTGTTGCAAATAGGAACTATGTGCCCGTAGATTTTATCGTTCTTGATATAGATTGCAATCCTTCATGTCCTATTATTCTTGGTAGACCGTTCCTTAGAACGATCGGTGCAATTATTGATATGAAGGAAGGGAATATTAGATTCCAATTTCCGTTAAGGAAAGGCATGGAACACTTCCCTAGAAATAAAATTAAATTACCATATGAATCTATTAAGAGAGCCACTTATGGATTGCCTACTAAAGATGGCAATACCTAGATCTATCCTTGTTTTTATGCCTAGCTAGGGGCGTTAAACAATAGCGCTTGTTGGGAGGCAACCTAATTTTTATTTTAGTTTTTTGCTTTTTGCTTCTGTTTAGGAATAATTCTTTGATATAGCCTCTGGTTAGATTTGTTTTTATGTTTTAATTAGTGTTTGTGCCAAGTTAAACCTATAGGATCTTCTTGGATGATAGTTATTTGATCTTGCTGAAAATTCCAGAAAGTTTCTGTTCACGAAAACAATTGTTAAAAATCACCAGAACGTGATAAAATACTGATTCTAATTGAAGCAAATCATTAAACAAATTGTCTAGGTCTTCATATTTTGGTAGAAGTTTTGGAGTTCCAGAAGTTTGCGTTAGTTACAGATTACTACAGACTGTTCTGCTTTTGACAGATTCTGTTTTTAGTGTGTTGTTTGCTTATTTTGATGAATCTATGGCTAGTAAAATAGTTTATAAACCATAGAAAGTTGGAATACAGTAGGTTTAACACCAATATAAATAAAGAATGAGTTCAATACAGTACCTTAATTGGTATTTTGTTTTGTTTAAGCTAACAGACTCACGAGATTTTCTGTTAAGTTTTGTGTTGTGAAGTTTTCAAGTTTTGGGTAAAAGAATTGATGGATTATGAACAAGGAGTGGCAAGAGCCTAAGCTTGGGGATGCCCAAGGCACCCCAAGGTAAATCAAGGACACCAAAAGCCAAATCTTGGGGATGCCGGAAGGCATCCCTCTTTAAATCTTAACCATCGGTAACTTACTTGGAGCTATGTTTTATTCACCACATGATATGTGTTTTGCTTGGGCGTCTTGTATGATTTGAGTCTTTGTTTGTTAGTTTGCCACAATCATCCTTGCTGTACACACCTTTGAGAGACACACACATGATTCGGATTTGTTAGAATACTCTATGTGCTTCACTTATATCTTTTGAGCTATATAGTTTTTGCTCTAGTGCTTCACTTATACCTTTTAGAAACACGGCGGTGGTTGTATTTTATAGAAATTAATGATCTCTCATGCCTCACTTATATTATATTTGAGAGTCTTAAACAGCATGGTAATTTGCTTTAATTGTGAAATTAATCTTCCATATTGAGTTCATTGAATGTTATGAGAAGTTAGATACTTGATAAGTGCTTTGAGATATAAAGGTGGTAATATTAGAGTGTGATAGTTGAGTAATTGTGAAATTAAAAAATACTTGTGTTAAAGTTGGCAAGTCCGTAGCATGCACGTATGGTAAAAGTTGTGTGACAATTTTAACACATAGGTGTTCTTTATTGCTTTCCTTATGAGTGGCGGTCGGGGACGACGATGGTCTTTTCCTACCAATCTATCCATCTAGGGGCATGCGTAGTAGTACTTTGCTTCGAGGGCTAATAAACTTTTGCAATAAGTATATGAGTTCTTTATGACTAATGTGAGTCCATGGATTATACGCACTCTCAACCTTCCACAATTTTCTAGCCTCTACGGTACCGCGCATTGCCCTTTCTCACCTTGAGTGTTGGTGCAAACTTCGCCGGTGCATCCAAACCCCGTGATATGATACGCTTCATCACACATAAGCCTCCTTATATCTTCCTCAAAACAGCAACCATACCTACCTATCATGGCATTTCCATAGCCATTCCGAGATATATTGCCATGCAACTTTCCACCGTTCCGTTTATTATGACACGCTTCATCATTGTCATATTGCTTTGCATGATCATGTAGTTGACATCATATTTTGTGGCAAAGCCACTATTCATAATTTTTTTCATACATGTCACTCTTGATTCATCGCATATCCCGGTACACCGCCCGAGGCATTCACATAGAGTCATATTTTGTTCTAAGTATTGAGTTGTAATTGTTGAGTTGTAAATAATAAAAGTGTGATGATCATCATTATTAGAGCATTGTCCCATGTGAGGAAAGGATGATGGAGACTATGATTCCCCCACAAGTCGGGATGAGATTCCGGACTAAAAAAAAGAGGCCAAAGAAAAAAAGGAGAAGGCCCAAAAAAAGAGAAGAGAGAAAAAGAGAGAAGGGACAATGTTACTATCCTTTTTCCACACTTGTGCTTCAAAATAGCACCGTGATCTTCATGATAGAGAGTCTCCTATGTTGTCACTTTCATATACTAGTGGGAATTTTTCATTATAGAACTTGGCTTGTATATTCCAATGATGGGCTTCCTCAAAATGCCCTAGGTCTTCATGAGCAAGCAAGTTGAATGCACACCCACTTAGTTTCTTTTGTTGAGCTTCCATATATTTTTAGCTCTAGTGCATCTGTTGCATGGCAATCCCTACTCCTCTCATTGACATCAATTGATGGGCATCTCCATAGCCTACTGATTAGCCGCGTCAATGTGAGACTTTCTACCTTTTTTGTCTTCTCTCATAACCCCCATCATTATACTTTACTCCACCCATAGTGCTATATCCATGGCTTGCGCTCATGTATTGCGTAAGAGTTGAAAAGGCTGAAGAGCGTTAAAAGTATGAACCAATTGCTCGGCTTGTCGTCGGGGTTATGCATGATAAGAACGTTTGTGTGACAATATTGAAACATAGCCTAACTATATGATTTTGTAGGGATAAGCTTTCTTTCGCTATGTTATTTTGATAAGACATAATTGCTTGGTTAGCATGTTTGAAGTATTATTGTTTTTATATCAACATTAAACTTTTATCTTGAATCTTTCGTATCTAAATATCCATAACACAATAAAAAGATTTACATTGAGAATCTTTCGGATCTTTCTTGCAATGGGAGAATTGCTTAGCTTTGGGTTCAATCTTGTGGTGTCCTTTACCAGTGATAGCAGGGGCAGCAAGGCATGTATTGTATTGTTTCCATCGAGGATAAAAAGATGGGGTTTATATCATATTGCATGAGTTTATCCCTCTACATCATGTCATCTTGCTTAAAGCGTTACTCTGTTCTTATGAACTTAATACTCTAAATACATCTTTGGATAGCGGTCGATGTGTTGAGTAATAGTAGTAGATCTTGAGAATCGTTTGGTCTACTTGTCACAGACGTGATGCCTATATACATGATCATACCTTAGATATTCTCATAACTATGCTCGGTTCTATCAATTGCTCGACGATGAATTTGTTCACCATACATAATACTTATGCTATCTTGAGAGAAGCCACTAGTGAAACCTATGGCCCCGGGTCTATTTTCCATCATATTAATCTCCGTTATTTCCATTCTGTTTACTTGCTTTCTTTACTTTTACTCCTTATCATAAAAATACCAAAAATATTATCTTATCATCTCTATCGGATCTCACTCTAAATAAGTGACCGTGAAGGGATTGACAACCCCTTTATCGCGTTGGTTGCGAGGTTCTTATTGTTTGTGTAGGTGCAAGGGACTTGGCGTGACCTCCTCTTTGGATTGATACCTTGGTTCTCAAAAGCGGGGAAATACTTACGCTACTTTCTTGCATCACCCTTTCATCTTCAAGGGAAAACCAACGCAGTGCTCAAGAGGTAGCAGTGGCGGAGCCAGTGGTGCTGGATCAAGGAGAAGGATCCGTAGGAGTTCTGCTGAGTTCGTCAGAGCCCGCGACCCGCCGCAGGGACTGGCGACCTTGACGTCAACGACGAGAAACTCACGGTCGCCACCACCAGGATCCATCGCCTCACCATGGCCGGGCTCACTCTCAAGATGATCGGGGCCGACTTCATCCGTCGCTGAATCGCCCCGCTGCACAACAAGGGGAGGCCAGCCTGGGATTTCAGGAACGCGGCCGACATCATGAGGCTCATACGGCACAAGCACAACCAGTGATAGGGCACACCAATTTCTGTCAAAGGCTCTTTTAGCTTGATGTGGGCCCGGCGGCAGTGAGAAGGGCCGGCGAGGGCGCGAAAGGCAACAAGGTCATCAAGGGGCCCCTGTTTGGGTTGCCGGTGGGAGTGGTCCCGTTGAGCAACAACTCTCTCCAGTCCGTCATCATCGCCATGATGCCGGACTTTAGTGCGCATGGCCTTGACTCGGCCTGGGCCGAGCCGCTAGCGGAGAAGGTGCAGGAGTTTTTCGACACTTTGTCGGAGAGCTATGTCCGTGATGAGCCGCTACTCATCCAGGACACCACCAAGGCAGAGCTGGACTACATCGCCGCCCGGCGGCGTGGAGCCAGCTTCGCCCGAGGAGGCCGGCAACGTTGGCACCATGGAGGACGAGGCCGACGCGACCGCGGAGGAGAAGGAGCTCGCCCAGTGGGTGGAGTCTGCCGGGGAGGCCAGTGGCGCCGTCGTCGAGGCCCCCCTTGTTGAAGACACGAGTGACGAGTCGTCCGAAGAGGAGGTCGAGTCGAACGACCCCGACCCGCGAGGGAGGCGGTCGTCTGCGGCGGGCCAGCTCTGGCGAGCCGGTTCGGCCCGGCAGGACCACGCTGCGGCAGCCGGCCCAGGAGCAGCTCGTGAGCCAGATGAGGGCGATGAAGGCCGCGGCAGCGAAGAAGGCGGTGAAGGCCGCGGTGGTGAAGAGGACAACGACTGCCTCCTCCTCGTCCAAGCGGCACTGGACCCCATCCCCTTCTCCTTCTCCTTTGGACAGCACCTTGGAGGCCGAGTTTGACCTTGGATCTTTTAGCTTGACGAGGAAGAGGAAGCTAGTGGAGGAGGAGGTGGAGGACAAGTAAGTATTTCGCCCCCACATCATCTCCTGACCTTACTCCTGTGTTATCCTCCTTTGATTTGGTGTTATCTCCACAGGGACACGGAGACACTGGCCCAGAGGGTGGTGAAGAGGGCCAAGGCCTCGACGGGCGACAAGCCCCCGGTGGGTACTTCACGTACGCCCTTGCTGGTGGAGAGCAGCCCGGACAGCAGCCCCCAACGCAGCCCCCGCTTCAGCCCCCAGCGTGATTCCATCACTCACTCCTTCACCGATGAGCATTGGGGTGTGAATTCTTGATGCTGACCTTGCTCGGTTTGTAGGAGGAGAACGGCGGCAGGAGGAGCCGCCGAGGGCCACTCCCAACATGCCGCCCCCCTCGACCACGCCGCCCTGAGGGGCGTCCCCAGCAAGGGCAGGAGGAGGAGGCGAGCTTGGGTGCCGATGGCTCTGCCCCGACAACAAACTCTGGCGGGGAGGGCGCCACTTCTTCCCAGCCTGGTGCGGGTAAGTTGTTTGCTTCCCGTCCCTGTTCTTTCTCCTTCTTTTTGAACCTTGACCGTGGCCCCGGCCAATTCCTCTTCTTGGTATCCAGGCCCTTCCTCAGCCGACTGGGAGGACATTAACACCGTCATCGAGGAGGTCGCCAGGGACGCCGAGGCCGAGGCCGATAAGATCGCCGCCAAGGAAGCAACCAAGGCCGCCGCTGAGGATGCCGCCAAGGGGCCTGCCGGGGAGGCCGGCAAGTCCACTGCCAAGGAGGCCGGCAAGGCCGCTGCCGAGGAGGGGGTGGTTGACGACCAGCCTTCCTCCTCTGCTGCCTCTGGCTCGGGCAAGTACTTGAAGGTGAGCGACGAGCTGTTCGTCCACCTCCCAGGAACGACGAGCACCAGGGCGCCAACCGAGGGGGAGGTGTTTGACAACCAGCCTTCGCCTCCGCCCTGGCCAGGTTGTTGACGAACGGCGCTGCGGTGGCGGTTCCCAAGAGGCAACTTCTTGAGCCATGGCGTCAACTTCCGAAGCTCGAGCGCTCCATCGTGCCCACACGGACAAGGCGAAATCTAGGATGGCGGTGGCGGACAAGGCGGAGCCGGATCTTGAGGAGCACATCGCCGAGACGCAGGCCTGGTTCTGCATGGCCCACGAAGAACTGAAGGTTGCCCAGGATTTGCTAGCTGAGCGCAAACAGGAGCTCATCCTGAAGCAGGCCGACGTCAAGAAGGCCCAGGAGGAGGTGAAGGAACAGGCCGCCAAGGACGAGGCTGCTCGGCACCAGCACCAGGCTCAGCTGAACTCCCAGGAGGAGGACCTTGCAGTCCATGAGGAGGGGCTCGCCGCCAGACTCCGCGACAAGGTTGAGGAGGTCGAGAAGCTCGTCGCACAGCGGACCCAGGAGCTGGAGCAGAGGCACAAGGAGGCACTCAATACTCAAGCCTTGGTCCATGCCGACAAGGTGAAGGAGCTGGAGGTGGAGCGGGATGGGCTGAAGAAACAGGTCTTGGAGCTGACGGAGGAGAAGGACGCGACCAACGGCGCTTTGGCGGAGGCGCAGGCCACAGTCCTCGGCAAGGCCGAGCTACTCTCCAAGGCCAATGACTCCATCAATGACTTGAAGCTGAAGCTGGAGGGCTTGGAGGGGAAGCTTTCGGAGGCCGGGGCTCGCGAGGAGACCCCGAACAAGGACCTGTAGGAGGAGAAACAGCTGCGGAGTGACGGTGCCGCCGAGTACGAGGAGTACGCGAAGGGCGTGAACCTCTGGATCAGCCGCCTCATCGACGTTGCAGGGAATCTCACCGCCTAGCTAGCCGTCATGGGCATGCCGGACGTCAGGCTCTCCGAGGACAGGAACACAAGCCCCAACATCAGGCTGACCTTGTTCTTCGAGCGCATCCTCGACGCCCTGGAATAGCTCCGCTCCAACCGGGCAGCTTATTGGCGAACGAGGCCCGGAGGCTTTACCGGGATGCCCTGACCAAGGTGCTCACCAAGGTGGCATTTTGGAACCCCACGTCAACCGCCGATGCCTTTGGAGAGCTTGGGAGGGGCGGACCTTGCGGTGCTCAAGGAGCGTATCAAGCCAATCATCGACTGCATCGACGGAGTCCAGAGGGTGGAGGGCCAGCGCCGGGACTAGGCACCCCGTTTCTCGTTGCCGCTGCGAGTTCAAGACCAAGATAATTTTATCTTAAGTTAGAACCGCAATGATTATTTGATGTAACATAACTTTACAGTACTTTAACATCAAGCATGCTATCTTCCTGTTAGATCTTTCTTTGTATGTTCGCACCCTACGCTTGGTTGGAAAAGGCTGCCGGCGCATAAACCCATGCCGAGGTGCTTTGAGGACGGATCCTTAGCAGCATGCCGAGGGGGCGCTTGCTGCCGGGCAAGCCACCTTGCCGCTCCCAGCGCGGTCGCTTGAACTGTCGAGCAGACTCGAAATAGGACAAGAGCGCTGCTAGTAGCGGGTAGGCCACCTTGCCGTTCTCAACGCAGCCGCTTGAACTGTTGAGCGGACTCGAAATAGAGCAAGGGTGTTGCCAATAGCGGAAGGGTCCCATTGCGTGCAGGTCCCATACAAGGAACGAGATCTTTCGAGGAAGACATACTTATATAAACGAAATTACTCAAAATTTTGCGCGACTTAGCTTTTAGTACGCCAGAGATAGTTATTCTTGTTGCGGATGGCACCGGAGGTGGTGAGCCACGTCGCCTATCCTCTCTAGCCATCCCCATGAAGAAGTTGATCGCTGACCTTCAAACCGGATTTTCACAGCTTCCGTCCCCTACCTGGCGCGCCAAAGATGTCGGTGGAAACGACACCTATGGGATCACGGCGAATCCCTTCCACGGTCGGCAGGCGCGGGGCTGTGGAAAGAGTGAGCTTGAGGGATCAACACGGGAGATTTATCCAGGTTCGGGCTGCAAGCGATGCGTAATACCCTACTCCTGCTAGCTTGTGTTTATCTGGTGTTCTTGGACTAGCTACAAAGCGTGCAGGGTCCAAAAAGTCCCAATCCTCTCTTAGTACGCCGCGGGCCTCCTTTTATACTCACAAGGGGCTGCCACAGTGGCACACAAGAGGTGAAAAGTTGTACAGTGGTCGAGTCTATCTCCTGGCATAGTAGGACAAACGCATTTAATGCACTGCCGACGTGCCCTTCTTGCTTTATTTGGGATGGCAAGGAAGCTCGTCCCGCCTGTCACCGCCTCACCTCGCTCCGACCGCGTCCGTGCCGACGAGGCGTGTGGCGCCACGTTGGTGGGTAGCTCTTGAGTTGGTGCGATGGCGAGTCTTCACGAAGATCTGCATGCCACCACGCAGTGCTTGCCGAGTTGGCACGGAAGCCGCGTCGCCACCACGGTGCTGCCTAGTTGGTGGGCTGGCAACTGTGTGGGAACGGCGGTGGAGCCTTGGCACGTGTGGGCCTGGCTGCGGCCCCGCGGATGTCTTCGGCAAGAGGCTTGCCGGGGCCCCGGCAAGGGTCTTGTCGCGGCATCGTGGGCGTCCCCGGCAAGACCCAGTCTCGTGGGTATCCTTGGAAAGGATCTTGCTGAGGATCTTCTTCTCTTGATTCTCATCTAGTCTTGTATGTTCTTGGTCTTCACAAAGATCTGCATGCCACCATGGAGGCACCTCCCGAGCCTTGGTTCCAATGTGGTTGAGGGCGTCGGAACTCTCAGGCGCAAGGGTAGCGGCTCCGCTGGTGTTGGGCAAGTTGCCCTGGCAAGGCTCTTGCCGGGGCCGTGAAGGCCGCCCCGGCAAGGACCTTGCCCGGGGTGTTTTACCTCGCCCCTCAACTCTTCATGCTTCTGGTCTTAAGCACGGCTCTGGTAATCTTTGCTTGTTCTGCCCCGCCAAGTGTGGCCACGGGCGTGGGGCTGCGACTGCCCGCGCAAGAGTAAAGGGGTACAAAAAGGGCCCCCTACTTTTGTACATTGACACAGGGCGTTATGGAATAGCGTAAATTTTTTTTTGGGTGCCCCCGTTGTGCAGATTAGCGTCTTAAACGAGGAAGACACTATAAATCAAGTACCTTGAAGGCATGAACCAACCTGCACATCTCTCCTTATTCCGTCCGCATTCAGGAGCATGCAATGGATGGACCACCGTCTGACGTGAGCGTCGGGAGGACGCCGTCGACTTTATCCTCCGTGACCACCTGGACGATGCCATTACCATCCTCCGCATGGCCACCTACTGCGAGCACATTGACCACCACAAGCTCGCTGTATTTTGCATGGACGCCGGCTGGTCACGAGCAGGGCGGCCACCGCAAAGACGCCACTGGACAGGAGCATACCGTCCTCCCCGAGCACGCTGACACCCACGAGGACGCCACTAGCCGTGAGCTCTCCATGTCTCCGTGGTCCTCGAGCATGACTCCGGCAACGCAGACGCCGCCGATCATGAGCACGCCGTCGTCTGCGAGCACGCCGACACCCATGAGGACGACACTGGCTGCGAGCACTCCGTGTCTCCGTAGTCCCCGAGCATGACTCCGGCAGCGAGGACGCCACTGATCATGAGCACGCCGTCATGCCCGAGCACTACTCCGGCAGGGAGCAGGCCAACCACCGCGTGGACGCCACTGGCAGTGAGCACAACATCGTCTCGAGCATGATTCCGAACACGACCACACAGACTCCGAGAGGACACCATCGGCCGTGAGCACGCGACCGCCAACAGTGCATGGACGCTGCTCTCCACAAGGTTTGATAACGAGATGCTAGTGCCGAGGGCCAAATGCTAACTGACCATGTATGGCACGGGCCATATATAGAAATTGCATGACGAAAATGACAAGATTCATATGCTCAAATTAGCATCCTATTGCCGGAACCTTTGACATATGAGTATTTAATAGGTTTTCCCGAAGTAGCACACTGATGATCTCTGTCATCTGCGAAAGGTTGCTGCATACTTGCTTTGGCTGAGTCTGGAAATCGCATAGACTAGGTTGCCGTTCCTGTACATTGCATGCATAAAGTTCTAGCTTAGTTTTCCACTTTGGTCATGGTGATATTCAACAAATCGTAAAATCGAAACCTTACCCAATCAAAGGTGTGAATCCTGATGCATGTGAACGGTTTTGATAGCCACCATCCTAGTTAGCGTGGATAGAAAATCCATCCCCTCTCTCTCTATATATATAGGGTAGCACTATTCTGATCCTGGGATCAGAATAACTATTTGGATCACAATCATCAGCCTATATAGGAGCCTGTCGGGCCCTCCTGAACTCCCGAAACGCAAAAGAAAGTAAACCCGACCGGCCCATTCCGACCCCCACCTTCCTCCCGCACCGCATCGCCTCTTTCCGGATCCACCGACCACCTCCCGCCGCCACGCCATGACTCCGGTGCGGCTCCTGCTGCCGGCCCCTCGCCCCAGCGCGCCGCCCTCGACCCAAACGGCGCCGCCGGCCCCGCGCACCCGCACCCCGTCCCAACCGACGCCTCAGCCACCGCGTCGCCCGCACCCCGCCCCAACCGGCGCTGGAGCCCCCGCGCCGCCCCAATGGGCATCGTTGTAGCCCTGCCCCAGCCGAGCGCGTCGCCTGACGGCGGCCTCGCACCCCCGACGCTGGAGAACACCACTCGCCTCCGCCGAGCCATGACACCCCTGCTGGCCCTTGCATGGATCCGGTGATGCCATCGATCACCGGAACAGGCGCCGCTCGCACCCCGGTCACCTCTGCCGCTAGCACACCGCTGTTGCGTGCCGCCGATGCAGGACACCTCCAGATGCTCTGCCGCCGTGCCGCGGATGACCATGCACTCAGGCCCTCCCCTTGCGGCCGCGACCTTCTCCCCCTGCCACCGCGACCTTCTTCCCCTTGCGCCACGACCTTATTCAACCTTCCTCCACCACCCTTCGGTCGCGATTCAACGCTCTAACCATCCAAATGGGTCACTGCACACCATCTGTGCGCCACCCAACACAGATCGACACCGGACAAAACATTGAGATCTCCCTCCTCCCGACGCCTCTCTACCATCCTGCAGGTATTGACCCTCCATGTCTTCTCTGAACTCACTTCGAGAGGATTTGACCTTCTCTGAACATTTGTTTTTGAGTTTGTTCTTTGAAAAACTGAACTTGCAAGATCCCTTTTATATATCTGATGGTGGTTTGAGGTTTGAGCATAGCTGAACCGCACTTTGACAAAAAATGTGAAAAATGCAGGTTTGTCCCATTCGTCTGGTCATGACGGTGCTCCATTTGAGCAGCCATAGCATCATAGAAGCTCTTCAAAAAATGGACCTGATGGTGGTCCATGTGAGCAGCCATAGAAAACAATCTCTACTAGATATCTAAATTCTTCAAACATAGCATTGTTTTGTTATATTTTTCGTTTGTAGGCTGCTCTGTAGAATTTGTAATAGTAGCATGGTCAGATTCAGATTATAATGTGCCATTTTGTAACACACTTTGTGCCTTTTTTAGTTCAAACTCTAGTAGAGATTTGAGTTTAGGAAAAAGGTTTTTGTAAATTACAGTATGAGCCATTTCCAGCTCATGTTCAGCAGAGTTTTCAGTTTCATGAAGATTTTGTAGAAGTTCAAGTAACATGACATGTGCAGCATGAAACCTAGTTGCCACAAAATGAAAATGCGCGACATATATTCCCGTATGTGGACAAAAAGAGAACAGCAAATTTTTTGATTACTTACTCATGCATTTGCTCGAGTCATGATGGTAGAAAGTTCATAGGAAGTTCAAACAAAAATAATAGAGTAGTTCAAAAATAAAAGAGCACTTAGAAGCGGATTCCATAGTTTCTAAAAATAAAAAAAACAAGAAGTTCAGAGTTTAAAAATAGAGAAGTTCAAAAATCATAAAAAAGGGACCTTTCATCGTTTCTAGAATTTAAAAACTCTAGAAGTTCAAATTAAAATAATGGACGGTCCAATATTTATTACAAAACTAGGATATTTCCGTTACTAAAAGAAATAATCAAGAAGTATAAATTACAAAAATAGAGAAGTTCAAACAAAAATAATAGAGTAGTTCAAAATGAGCACTTAGAAGCGGATATTCCATAGTTTCTAAAAATAAAAAAACAAGAAGTTTAAAGTTTAAAAATAGAAGTTCAAAAATCATAAAAGGGACCTTTCATCGTTTCTAGAATTTAAAAACTCTAGAAGTTCAAATTAAAATAACAGGCGGTCAATATTTATTACAAAACTAGGATCTTTTAGTTACTAAAAGAAATAATCAAGAAGTATAAATTACAAAAATAGAAGTTCTATATAAATAAAAACATTGAGTTCAATATTTATTACAAAACTTGATTATTTCCGTTACTAACGGATAAACAAGAAGTTCAGTTTGAAATAACCAAGAAGTTATATAATGTTTATTACATTTCTAAAAAACACACAATCAAGTTCAAATAAAAAAGGTAGAGCGGTTCAATGCCTATAAAAAACTCAGTTATTTTAATGTAATCGAGAGAAGTTCAGGTTGATAACTGCCAGAAGTTCACGTAGTACACGGTGTGCATTTATATGAATTTTTTTTGAAAAAGCAAAGGCTAAAAAATTTGTTGCTAGAAGTTCAAGTGCTATGTCCGGGAAGTTCAAAAATTCTTGCGAGAGAGGTTCACCTTGTATTTTCATGTTCGCTTTTTTCTATATAAAAATCGAATACAATTCTTTACTCAAAATATAAAAAGGTGAAGTTCATATTGAAATAACAAAGAAGTTTGGAGTTTATAAAAATCTAGGATTTACCTGTTCAAGAAATAAAAAACACAACACCATTTTTTGCACTTTTAAAAATGGCTCATAAACAAAAAAAAAAGGTTGCTAGAAGTTCAAGTGCTCGGAAAAGTTCAGAAAATTCTTGTGAGAGAGGTTCACCGTGTATTTAGATGTCCAAAATACTTAAAAAAGTATGTTGTTTTTTGGGTTTTAAAATAATTCTCTCAAACGAGAGAAAAGTTCAAAGTGATAATAATTTGAAGTTCACGTACTACATGGTATGTATTTCATACAAGAAAAAAACAATAAAGTGAAACAGAGTGAAGTTCAAATAGACATGCCCCAGAAGTTCAACTACTTCACGCAGTGCAAAAAACATCACGTCAAAAACAAAGTGATGTTCAAACAGACATACCCGAGAAGTTCAACTACTTCACCCAGTTCGTTTCCATTCGCAATGAAGGCAGAAATCATGATCTTGTCATTTCTCTAATTTACTTCAAAACGACAGGAATATCATCTGTGTAAGTTCAAGTCCTCGATTGAAGAAAATTAAAAAAAATATTGTGAGAGATGTTTGTACAAAAAGAGTATCATTTGTGTAACACTGACGAAATGGATGAGAAAATTACAAAGGAAAATACATCATAGAAGTTCAACGTGAAAACAACAGGAAGTTCGACTACTATAGTGAATTAATTTGAGATGAAAAACTTTTAAAATCGTCGCGAGTATGAACAAATGATCAACACGGAAAAGTTGCGTGTTTACAATAGCTTTCCATCGGTATATCACTGGCTCAATTCCAGTGAGTGGATGGAGAGCTACGAGCAGTGGATGAAGAGCTACAAGCAAGAAAAGCACGTGAAAAAACATAGTGAAGTTCAAGTACACGTGCCGAGAAGTTCAGGTTCTTCACGCGGTGCATTTTCGAAGAAACAGTTTCGCGATAAAGGCAGAACGAATGATCTTGTCATTTTCACAATTACTTGAAAACGGCTAGTAATCAGAGAAAACCATCAACATGAAAAAGTTTCACATTTTTCGTAGCTTTTCAACGGTATATTATTTGCATCTTTCCGTTAAAGTTTATAGAAAATACGGCAAAAATACGTTTTTCACCATTTTCGAAACTGACTTAAAACCGTAAAGAATTGGGAGAAACAATATATACCAAAACGTTTCGCATTTGTTCAAGCTTTCCAACGCCATATCATTTGCTGCATTCGGACGCACGGTTAAAAAATTAGCTCGAAAATACGAACTCAGTAGGACTTGGACCGTTTTCTAAATTACTCTTAAACCATTCAAAGTTAGAAAAAACTTTCAAAATGAAAAAGTAGCGCATTTTCATAAGCTATCCAACGCCATATCATATGCCTCAATTGTATTAGCCGTTTAGAAATGACGCCAATCTGAACTCAAATTTGTTCGGTTCACGAAATTTAACGTTTTTTTCAAATTACTCTTTAACCATAGGGAATTAGAGAAAACTTTCAACATGTGGAAGGAGCGGTTTTGCAGCAGCTTTCCAACGCCATATTACATGCCTCATTTCGATAAACTGTTTAGAAATGCGATCGAAAATACGATTCACGTTTTTTGTGCGAAGAAAAAACGGTTTTCAAAACTGCTCTTAAACCGCTTATATTTTGCCAAAAATTTAAGTTGGGTCATGATATTGGTGTCCATAGCTTTCCAACGGTATATCGCAAGCCCCATTTGGGCAATGTTGGCGGAAGTTCAACCTAGTTCATAGGGAAGTTCAACGTACTACTAGCGGGGCAGGTCAGGTTGTGATCAGAATATAAAGGAAAATACATCCTACCATCTGGGCTAGTTACCCCATATGTCTCATATAGTATCATGTGGTAGCATATATTATACTTTATCATTTCAAATATGTTCATATACTATATATAAGATACTCCAAAGTGAGTTACATTAAAAAATTGCAAGTTGGCCCATGATTTTTATTATATTTATGAAATACATACATATTTATACGTAAAAATGAGCATACTCAAAATATGATACATACTACGAAAAGAGTAGTATATATATGTGTTGGGGAACGTTGCGAAAATTAAAATTTTCCTACGGTTTCACCAAGATCTATCTATGAGTTCATCTAAGCAGCGAGTCATGAGAGAGTTTGCATCTACATACCACTTGTAGATCGATGCAGGAAGCGTTCGAGGGAGTGGTGATGATGAAGGCGTTCCCAACGTGATTCCGATCACCGATGACCAAAGTCTTTGAAAGGACAGCACCTCCGTGTTCAACACACGTGCGGGACGATGGCGTCTCCTCCGTCTTGATCCAGCAAGGATGAAGGAGAGGTTGAGAAGACAACTCCAATGGCAGCAGACGGCGTGGTGCGGTTGGTCTGGCAGTTCTCCGGCGAGGCTTCGCCAAGCTTCGCGTGGAGAAAGAGAGGTGTTGGGGAGGGAGGGCTGCGCCTTCAATGGTGTTGGCAGCCTCCCCCACCCTCTATTTATAGGAGGAGAGGGCAAGGGGGCCGCCATCTAGGGAAACCCTAGATGGGGGCGGACAAGGGAGGAGGGAGGGTGGCTTGCCCCCAAGCTGAGGCGCCCCTTTAGGTTTCCCTCCCCATGCCCTAGCCGCATGGGCCTAAGGGGAGGTCGCCCAGCCACCAGGGCTGGCTCCCTCTCCACTTAGCCCATGTGGCCCCGAGGTGGCCCCTCCCGTGGACCTCGGAACCCTCCAGTGGCCCCAGACATTACTGGTATACCCCGAAACTTTCCGAGTCCGTTTAACCACTTTCCATATATAAATCTTTACCTCCGGACCATTCCGAACTCCTCGTGACGTCCGGGATCTCATCCGGACTCGAACAACATTCGGTAATCACATACTTGTCTTCCTAATAACCCTAAGCGTCACCGAACCTTAAGTGTGTAGACCCTACGGGTTCGGAGACATCTGAACATGACCGAGACTACCTCAAGTCAATAACCAACAGCGGGATCTGGATACCCATGTTGGCTCCCACATGCTCCTCGATGTTGTCATCGGATGAACCACGATGTCAAGGGTTCAAGCAACCCGTATGCTATTCCCTTTGTCGAGACGGTATGTTACTTGCGAGACTTCGATCGTCGGTATCCCAATACCTCGTTTAGTCTCGTTACCGGCAAGTCACTTTACTCGTCTTGCAATGCATGATCCGTGACGGACACTTGATCACTTTGAGCTCATTATGATGATGCATTACCGAGTGGGCCCGGTGATACCTCTCCGTGTCTGGAGTGACAAATCCATCTCGATCCGTGTCAACCCAATGGTCACTTTCGGAGATACACGTAGTGCACCTTTATAGTCACCCGATTCGTTGTGACGTTTGATACACCAAAGCACTCCTACGGTGTCCGGAATTGCACGATCTCATGGTCTAAGGAAGAGATACTTGACATTGGAAAAACTCTAGCAAAGCGAACTACGATCTTGTGCTATGCTTAGGATTGGGTCTTGTCCATCACGTCATTCTCCTAATGGCGTGACCCGTTGTCAATGACATCGATGTCCATAGTCGAGAAACCATGACTATCTGTCGACCAACGAGCTAGTCAACTAGAGGCTTACTAGGGGCGTATTGTGGTCTATGTATTCACCGTGTATCACGATTTCCGTATAATCTGATTATAGCATGAATAAAGACAATTATCATGAACAAGGAAATATAATAATAATACTTTTATTATTGCCTCTAGGGCATATTTCCAACAGTCTCCCACTTGCACTAGAGTCAATAATCTAGTTTACATTGTGATGAATCGAACACCCATAGAGTTACGGTGTTGATCATGTTTTGCCCATGGAAGAGGTTTAGTCAGCGGATCTGCGACATTCAGATCCGTATGCACTTTACAAATTTCTATGTCTCCATCTTGAACATTTTCACGGATGGAGTTGAGCGACGCTTGATGTGCTGGTCTTCTTGTGAAACACAGGCTCCTTGGCAAGGGCAATAGCTCGATGTTGTCACGAGAAGAGTTTGATCGGCCCGACGCATTGGGTATGACTCCTAGGTCGGTGATGAACTCCTTCACCCAAATTGCTTCATCGCTGCCTCCGAGGCTGCCATGTACTCCGCTTCACATGTAGATCCCGCCACGACGCTTTGCTTGTACACACACTTCTTGCTCCACCATTCAACATATACACGTATCCGGTTTGTGACTTAGAGTCATCGGATCGTGTCGAAGCTAAGCGTCGGCGTAACTTTATTCTGACGAGCTCTTCGTCACCTCCATAAGCGAAACATGTCCTTTGTCCTTTTCGGTGCTTCAGGATATTCTTGACCGCTGTCCGGTGTTCCTTGCGGGATTACTTTGGTACCTTCCTACCAAACTTCTTGCAAGGTTTACATCAGTCAGTACACACATGGCATACATAATAGATCCTATGGCTGAGGCATAGGGATGACACTCATCTCTTCTTTATCTTTTGCCGTGGTGGGGCATTGAGTGAGCTCAATCTCACACCTTGCAATCTGAGCAAGAACCCTTCTTGGACTGATCCATTTGAACTTCTTCAAAATCTTATCAAGGTATGTGTTTTGTGAAAGACCTATGAGGCGTCTCGATCTATCTCTATAGATCTTGATGCCTAATATATAAGCAGCTTCTCCAAGGTCCTTCATTGAAAACACTTATTCAAGTAGGCCTTAATGCTGTCCAAGAATTCTATATCATTTCCCATCAAGTATGTCATCTACATATAATATGAGAAATGCTCTGAGCTCCCACTCACTTTCTTGTAAACGCAGCTTCTCCATAAGTCTGCATAAACTAAACGCTTTGATCATCTCATCAAAGCGAATGTTCCAACTCGAGATGCTTGCACCAGCCCATAAATGGATCGTTGGAGCTTGCATACTTTATCGACATTCTTAGGATTGACAAAACCTTCCGGTGTATCATATCTGCTCTTCCTTAAGATAGCCATTAAGGAACAGCTGTTTGGCGTCCATCGCCATATCTCATAATCATAGTATCGGCAATTGCTAACATGATTGGACGGACTTAAGCTTCGCTACGGAGAGAAAGTCTCATCGTAGTCAATCCCTTGAACTTGCCGATAACCCTTAGCGACAAGTCGAGCTTTATAGATGGTGACATTACCATCGCGTCCGTCTTCTTCTTAAAGATCCATTTGTTTTCTATCGCTCGCCGATCATCGGGCAAGTCGGTCAAAGTCCACACTTTGTTTTCATACATGGATTCTATCTCGGACTTCATGGCTTCTAGCCATTTGTTGGAATCTGGGCCGCCATTGCTTCTTCATAGTTCGAAGGTTCACCGTTGTCTAACAACATGATTTCCGGGACAGGGTTGCCGTACCACTGCAGTGCGGGCGTGTCCTAGTGGACCTCTGAAGTTCGGTAGCAACTTGATCCGAAGTACCTTGATCATCATCATGAATTTCCTCTTGATTGGTGTAGGCATCACAGAACATTTTCTGAGCTGCACTACTATCTGTTCAAGAGGTAGTACTTCATCGAGCTCTACTTTCCTCCCACTTACTCCTTTCGAGAGAAACTCTTTTCGAGAAAGGTTCCGTTCTGGCAACAAAGATCTTGCCTTCGGATCTAAGGTAGAAGGTATACCCAAGGGTTTCCTTAGGGTATCCTATGAAGACGCATTTTTCGACTTGGGTTCGAGCTTTTCGGGTTGAAGTTTCTTGACATAAGCATCGCATCCCCAAACTTTTAGAAATGACGACTTAGGTTTCTTCCCAAACCATAATTCATACGGTGTCGTCTCAAGGGACTTAGACGGTGCCCTATTTAAAGTGAATGTAGCTGTTTCTAGGCGTATCCCCAAAATGATAGCGGTAAATCGGTAAGAGACATCATAGACCGCACCATATCCAATAGAGTGCGATTCTGACGTTCGGACACACCGTTCTGTTGAGGTGTTCGGTAGCGTTAGTTGTGAAACGATTCCACATTTTCTTAAGTGTGTACCAAATTCGTGACTTAAATATTCTCCTCCACGATCCGATCGTAAGAATTTTATCTTTCGGTCACGTTGATTCTCTACTTCATTCTGAAATTCCTTGAACTTTTCAAAGGTCTCGGACTTGTGTTTCATCAAGTAGACATACCCATATCTACTCAAGTCATCTGTGAGAGTGAGAACATAACGATATCCTCCATGAGCCTCAACGCTCATTGGACCGCACACATCGGTATGTATGATTTCCAACAAGTTGGTTGCTCGCTCCATTGTTCCGAGAGAATGGAGTCTTGGTCATCTTGCCCATGAGGCATGGTTCGCATGTGTCAAATGATTCATAATCAAGAGACTCCAAAAGTCCATCGACATGGAGCTTCTTCATGCGCTTGACACCAATGTGACCAAAGGCGGCGATGCCACAAGTATGTGGGACTATCGTTATCAACTTTACATCTTTTGGTATTCACGCTATGAACATGTGTAATACTACGCTCGAGATTCATTAAGAATAAACCATTGACCATCGGAGCATGACCATAAAACATATCTCTCATATAAATAGAACAACCATTATTCTCGGTTTAAATGAGTAGCCATCTCGCATTAAGCGAGATCCGGATACAATATTCATGCTCAAACTTGGCACCAAATAACAATTATTAAGGTTTATAACTAATCCATGGGTAAATGAAGAGGTAGCATGCCGACGGCGATCACATCGACTCTGGAACCATTCCCGACGCGCGCCGTCACCTCGTCCTTCGCCAGATCTCCGCTTATTCCGCAGCTCCTGCTGTGAGTTACAAATATGAGCAACGGCACGGTATCAAATACCGGGAGTTACTACGATTCTTGGTAAGGTACACATCAATTACATGTATATCAAATATACCTTTGGTGTTGCGGCCTTCTTATCCGCTAAGTACTTGGGGCAGTTCCGCTTCGGTGACCCTCCTTGCAATAAAAGCACTCGGTCTCGGGTTTGGGTCCATTCTTTGACTTCTTCCGGCAACTTGCTTGCAGGCGCGGCAATCTCCTTGCCGTCCTTCTTGAAGTTCTTCTTACCCTTGCCCTTCTTGAACTTAGTGGTCTTATTGACCATCAACACTTGATGTTCTTTCTTGATTTCAACCTCGGTGACTTGACATAGAGAACACTTCAGGAATGGTCTTTACCATCCCCGCATGTTGTAGTTCATCACAAAGCTCTTGTATCTTGGTGGGGCGATCGGAGGATTCTGTCAATGACCGCCTCATCGGGGAGGTTAATATTCATTTGGGTCATACGGTTGTGCAACCCGACATCTTGAGAATGTGCTCACCAGCAGAACTGTTTTCCTCCATCTTACAACTATAGAACTTGTCGGAGATGTCATATCTCTCGACCGGGCGTGAGCTTGAAAACTAGTTTCAGCTCTTGAACATCTCATATGCTCCGTGATGCTCAATACGCTTTTGGAGCCCGGTTCTAAGCTGTAAAGCATGCCGCCTTGAACGAGGGAGTAATCATCGTGACGAGACTGCCAAGCATTCATAATGTCTTGGTTCTGCAGGACGGGGCGTCACCTAGCGGTCCTTCTAGGGCGTATTGTTTCTGGCAGCTATGAGGATGATCCTCGGGTTAGGACCCGATCCGTATAGTTCTTGCCGTCATCTTTCAGCTTGGTTTTCTCTAGGAGCGTTGAAGTTCAAGTTGACATGGCGTTGGCCATTTGATCTACAAGACATATCATGTAAAAGATTTTAGACTATTGTTCATGATAATAAAGTTCATCTAATCAAATTATTAATGAACTCCCACTTAGATTAGACATCCTCTAGTCATCTAAGTGTTACACGATCCGAGTCGACTAGGCCGTGTCCGATCAACACGTGAGACGGACTAGTCTGCGTCGGTGAACATTCTCATGTTGATCGTATCTTCCATCGACTCGTGTTCGACCTTTCGGTCTCCGTGTTCGAGGCCATGTCTGTACATGCTAGGCTCGTCAAGTTAACCCTAAGTGTTTACTGCGTGTGTAAATCTGTCTTACACCGTTGTATGTGAGCGTAAGAATCCATCACACCCAATCAACACGTGGTGCTTAGAAGCGACGAACTGTAGCAGCGGTGCACGTTAGGGAGAACACTTCTTGAAATTGTTCTAAGGATCATCTTATTTACTACCATCGTTCTAAGTAAACAAGATGTATAATCATAATAAACATCACATGCAATTATAAAGTAGTGACATGATATGGCCAATATCATATAGCTCCTTGATCTTCATCTTGAGGCTCCATGATCATCCTGTCACGGCATGACACCATGATCTCCATCATCATGATCTCCATCATCGTGTCTTCATGAAGTTGTCACGCCAACGACTACTTCTACTTCTATGGCTAACGTTTAGCAATAAAGTAAAGTGAGTTACATGGCGTACTTCAATGACACGCAGGTCATACTAAAATAAAGACAACTCCTATGGCTCCTGCGGTTGTCATACTCATCGACATGCAAGTCGTGATTCCTATTACAAGAACATGATCTCATACATCACAATATATCATCATTCATCACAACTTGGCCATATCCGTCACATGACAATTGCTGCAAAAACAAGTTAGGCGTCCTCTAATTGTTGTTGCATCTTTTACGTGGCTGCAATTGGGTTCTAGCAAGAACGTTTTCTTACCTCTGAATAACCACAACGTGATCTTGTCAACTTCTATTTACCCTTCATAAGGACCACTGTTCATCGAATCCGCTCCAACTAAAGTAGGAGAGATGACACCCGCCAGACCACCTTATGCAACTAGTGCATGTTAGTCGGTGGAACCGGTCTCACGTGAAATGCGTGTAAGGTTGGTCGGGCGCTTCATCCCACAATACCGCGGAAGCAAGAAGCGACTAATAACGGCAAGTAAGTTGACAAGATCCACGCCCACAACAAAATTGTGTTCTACTCGTGCAAAGATAACTACGCATAGACCTAGCTCATGATGCCCTTTGTTGGGGAGCGTTGCAAAAATTAAAATTTTCCTACGGTTTCACCAAGATCTATCTATGAGTTCATCTAAGCAACGAGTCACGAGAGAGTTTGCATCTACATACCACTTGTAGATCGAGTGCGGAAGCGTTCGAGGGAGTGGTGATGATGAAGACGTTCCCAACGTGATTCCGATCACCGATGACCAAAGTCTTTGAAAGGACAGCACCTCCGTGTTCAACACACGTGCGGGACGATGGCGTCTCCTCCGTCTTGATCCAGCAAGGATGAAGGAGAGGTTGAGAAGACAACTCCAATGGCAGCCTGACGGCGTGGTGCGGTTGGTCTGGCAGTTCTCGGCGGGGCCAAGCTCAGCGTGGAGAAAGAGAGGTGTTGGGGAGGGAGGGCTGCGCCTTCAATGGTGTTGGCAGCCTCCCCCACCCCTCTATTTATAGGAGGAGAGGGCAAGGGGGCCGGCCATCTAGGGAAACCCTAGATGGGGGCGGCGCCCAAGGGAGGAGGGAGGTGGCTTGCCCCCAAGCTGGGGCGCCCCTTTAGGGTTTCCTCCCCATGCCCTAGCCGCATGGGCCTGGGGAGGTGCGCCCAGCCACCCAGGGCTGACTCCTCTCCACTTAGCCCATGTGGCCCCGGGAGGGGTGGCCCTCCGGTGGACCTCGGAACCCTCCCAGTGGCCCCGGTACATTACCGTATACCCCGAAACTTTCCGAGTCCGTTTAACCACTTTCCATATATAAATCTTTACCTCCGGACCATTCCGGAACTCCTCGTGACGTCCGGGATCTCATCAGGACTCGAACAACATTCGGTAATCACATACTTGTCTTCCTAATAACCCTAGCGTCCACCGAACCTTAAGTGTGTAGACCCTACGGGTTGGGAGACATCTGAACATGACCGAGACTACCTCAAGTCAATAACCAACAGCGGATCTGGATACCCATGTTGGCTCCCACATGCTCCTCGATGTTGTCATCGGATGAACCACGATGTCAAGGGTTCAAGCAACCCGTATTCTATTCCCTTTGTCGACGGTATGTTACTTGCGAGACTCGATCGTCGGTATCCCAATACCTCGTTTAGTCTCGTTACCGGCAAGTCACTTTACTCGTATCGCAATGCATGATCCGTGACGGACACTTGATCACTTTGAGCTCATTATGATGATGCATTACCGAGTGGGCCCGTGATACCTCTCCGTGTCTGGAGTGACAAATCCATCTCGATCCGTGTCAACCCAATGGTCACTTTCGGAGATACCTGTAGTGCACCTTTATAGTCACCCGATTCACGTTGTGACGTTTGATACACCAAAGCACTCCTACGGTATCCGGAATTGCACGATCTCATGGTCTAAGGAAGAGATACTTGACATTGGAAAAACTCTAGCAAAACGAACTACACGATCTTGTGCTATGCTTAGGATTGGGTCTTGTCCATCACGTCATTCTCCTAATGGCGTGACCCGTTGTCAATGACATCGATGTCCATAGTCGAGAAACCATGACTATTTGTCGACCAACGAGCTAGTCAACTAGAGGCTTACTAGGGGCGTATTGTGGTCTATGTATTCACCGTGTATCACGATTTTCGGATGATCTGATTATAGCATGAATAAAAGACAATTATCATGAACAAGGAAATATAATAATAATACTTTTATTATTGCCTCTAGGGCATATTTCCAAAAATATGCTACCTAAACAGTTTTATATACTACATACTACGCGTACATACTCTCCATTTTGATAGATACTACATACAACATACAAAAACTCAAGTGGTGGTAACTACCACTGGTGGTAGATAAAATTTGTCATATATATATAGATAGGTAAATTGTTTAGGGCACCTAGGTGCCTGGGCACCTTAATCGGGTCCAACCCGCTAAGCCTTTTTATTTTAAGTGACATGCACCATCATTGATTTGTTTCCTAATTTACATGTATGTAAAATAATCCATGTACCTAATATGGTACGTCTCCTTTCATTCCTTTGTAAGAATATACTTATCATATTTTTTGGTATGTGTATACCTGAGATACGAGAGTATCCTATATATAAGTACATAGTCAAGATATTTCTTCGCATGTACCGTACGTATATACCTGGATGTGAAATTTATGCGTGCGTACCCATAAATATCGCATATATACATAATTTTTGGGTATATACTCATACATTTCATGCTGGGTATGTAGTTGTGGAGAAATACGTCGAGTATGCACATACATGAAAAATATATTGAGTACTTTACATCTCGCATATCCATAAATATTTGGAGTATGTGGTTGTTCAGTATTATACCTAATGATAATATATATGTGTTTGTGTTATACCTAATCAAAACACACATACTAGGTATTGTACCTAATAAAATATATACATACATATACCCATGTGTATGTGCTACTAATTCAACTAAAATACGCATGCATTTACAAATAGCTTTTCTCTCATCCTAATGAGTATCATGTACCTTCCATATATAAAACATCAAACATGGCAAAAAATAAGAGACGATTAATCACGACACATTAATTATTACTTTCTCTCTCCTATTATGTCTCTCAACATGCAACATTGCCATGCATGGTGTGCGAGGCCTTATTTATGGCATTCAATTAATTATTATATCATAATTATTTTGATCAGCGGTTTCAAACGAAATAATCTGTTAACAAACATACCCGTTACGACAACACACATCTAAATGCAATCTAGTGGTAGAAAGGCAAGGAGCCTGGGCACCTAGCTATATATATATATATATATATATATATATATATATATATATATATATATATATATATATATATATATATATATATATATATATACACACACACACATAAACACTATTCGATCACAGGATCGAATAATATTCGATCATAACATGAACTTCCGAGTAACGCCTTTGACCTTCCCCGAGTACAAGTTTGAACTTCAGGTAAAAAGTGTCCAAATGGGGCGTGCGATATACCGTTGGAAAGCTATGAACACTACTATCATGACCCAAGTTAAATTTTTGGCAAAATGTAAGCGGTTTAAGAGCAGTTTTGAAAACCGTTTTTCCTTCATACAAAAAACGTGAATCATATTTTCGATCGCATTTCTAAACCATTTATCAGAATGACGCAAATAATATGGCGTTGGAAAGCTGCTGCAAAACCGCTCCTTCCACATGTTGAAAGTTTTTTCTAATTCCTTATGGTTAAAGAGTAATTTGGAAAATCATAAAATTTTCGCAAATCGAACAGCCGAGTTCGTATTTTCGATAGCATCTCTAAACGGCTAATCCAATTGAGGCAAATGATATGGCGTTGGAAAGTTTATGAAAATGCGCTACTTTTTCATGTTGAAAGTTTTTCTAATTTTGAATGGTTTAAAAGAAATTTAGAAAACAATACAAGTTCTAGCGAATTTGTATTTTCGAGCTAAATTTTTAATCGTATGTTCGAATGCAGCAAATGATATGGCGTTGGGAAGCTTGAGGAAATGCGAAACTTTTTTGTATCTTTTATTTCTCCCAGTTATTTATGGTTTTAAGTCAGTTTAAAAAATGGCGAAAAACGTATTTTCGCCATATTTTCTACAAATTTTAATGGAATGGCGCAAATAATATATCGTTGAAAAGCTACGGAAAATGCGAAACTTTTTCATGTTGATGGTTTTCTCTTATTCTTAGCCGTTTTCAAGTAATTGCGAAAATGGCGGGATCAGTCGTTCTGCCTTTATCGCGAAACTGATTCTTCGAAAGTGCACCACGTGAAGACTTGAACTTCTCGGCATGTCTACTTGAACTTCACTCTGTTTTTCACGTGCTTTTTTTGACCGTAGCTCTCCATCCACTCACCCAACCGCTCACCAGAATTGAGCAATTGTCATACCAGTGGAAAGCTACTGTGAACACGCAACTTTCTCGTGTTGATCGTTTTTCATACTCGCGACGGTTTTAAAAGTTTTTCATGTGAAATTCATTCAGTGTAGTAGTTGAACTTCTTGCTGTTTTCACGTTGAACTTATGTGACGTATTTTCGTTTATAATTTTCCTCATCCATTCGTTAGTGTTACACAAATGATTTTCCTTTTGTACAAACCCTTCTCACAATAATTTTTTTAACTTTTTCCGACCGAGGACTTGAACTTACACAAATGATATTCATGTCGTTTTGAAGTAACTTAGAAAATGAAAAAAAATCATCTTTTAACTTTTGTGTAACTTCTCGCAGTTATTAATCTGAATTTCTATAGGTTACGTGAGAATATCTGAATTTTTTTATGAATTTTAATCTGAATTTCTTAATAATTTTTTTTGAATTTTGAAGCACTCAACTTTTTAAAAGTTGAACTTCTTATTATTTTATTTTTGAACTTCTTGTTTCCATTCTTTAATAACAAGGAAAAATCTGAGTTTTCTATAATCATCGAACTTCTCAGTCTTTTTAATATGGACTTCCTAGTTTTTTTCTTAATCTTTTTTATGAAATTTTGAAGGCTCAACTTTTAAAAGTTGAACCTTCTGTTATTTCATTTTTGAACTTCTTGTTTCTATTCTTTAATAACGAGGAAAATCTGAGTTTTCTATAATTATCGAACTTCTCCGTCTTTTTAATATGGACTTCCTTGTTTTATTTATTTTAGTAACGGGAAAAATCCTGAACTGCCTGAGTTACACAACCTGAACTCCTTCTGTAGGAACCCGACCTTCGGGCTATCTTCACAACCATGTCCCCCCGCGCGAATTATTCTGGTCAATAGTGTTCTATGTGATGTAAGTGTAAACTGGAAACGGTTTTTAGCAACTAAATGCCCGTTTTAAATAGGTATCTCACTCATTGGCAGATTTGCTCTCGGGTCGCGATGAACGTGTGATGAGAATAATATTCTAATAATTACATAACTCGCATAACAAAGAGCACTTGAACTTCCCCAGTGCTAGGTTGAACTTCATAAACATTGCCCAAATGGGGCTTATGATATACCATTGGAAAGCTATGGACACGAGTATCATGACCCAAGTTATATTTTTGGCAAGATGTACATGGTTTAAGAGCAGTTTTTAAAACCGTTTTCTTCATACAAAAAAATGTGAATAGTATTTTTGAGTCTATTTTTAAACTGTTTATCGGAATGAGGCAAATGAGATGGCGTTGGAAAGCTGCTGCAAATCCGCTCCTTCCCCATGTAGAAACTTTTTCCAAATTCTCTACTGTTAAATAGGAATTGTTTTTAGTGGATCCTTACCATATTCGGTGCCCTGAGATGCAAGGTGGTGACACGGAAAAGCTTATGTATAGAAAACCGAGTTATTTGAATTTTGAGTTACTCTATTATTATAAATTGAACTTCTTGGTTTATTCTTTAGTAATGGGAGAAATCCGGTTTTTTTTAGAAAAAACATCAACCCACTCTACTATTATAAATTGAACTTCTTGGGTTTACTGTTTTAGTACGGAGGAAAATCTGAGTTTTTTATATACATTGAACAACTTCGTCATTTTAGTTTGGACTTATTGGTTTTGTTCTTCGAATAGAGCATACAATATACCCATTTTGGAAAGTTCTTGAATAGAAAAGAACTTTTTCATGTAGATCATTTTTTTTCCAAATTTGTAATGGATTGGGAGAATTTTTGAACTTCCCCGGACAGAGCACTTGAACTTCTTTCAACAAACCTTTTAAGCTTTTATTGTTTTATGCTTTTACTCTCACCTGAAATGCATTCCTTGCAGTACTTGAGCTTCTCGTTGTTTTCACTATGAACTTCTGTCACATTTTTGTGTATACGTCAAATTACACACAACTGAAGGTCGAACGTCATTTTTTGCCATTTTTAAACATGTAATTGGAGGTCGGACGTCCCGCAATATACGTTTTGAACCGTGCACGGAGGTGCATGTGAACTTCTTACAACAAATCTGAGTTTTTTATATACTTCAAGCTTCTCTGTTATTTTAATTTCAACTTCTTAGTCATATTCTTAGAAAGGAAACATGTTTTTAAATAAGCATCAAACATGTTTTTTTGTAAATTGAACTTCATAGTTTTATTTTTCTTAGAAACGGTAATAATTTGAGTTTCCAGTATACATCGAACTACTCCTCTTTTTTAATTTGAACTTCGTCATTTTTATTCTTTAGTAACAAGGAAAATCTGAGTTTTTTATAAATATTGAACTTCTCTATTTTTGTAATTTGGACTTGGTTTAGTAACAGAGAAATCCTAGGTTTGTCATAAATATTGAACATGTCCGTTATTTAAATTTGAACTTTTAGAGTTTTTTTTAGAAATGATCATAATCCCGTCGTTATGATTTTTGAACTGCTCTATCTTTAAAATTCGAACTTCTTATTTTATATATATTAGAAACAGTGAAATATCCACTTCAAAGTGCTCTCTTATTTTTGTACTACTATGTTTTTTTATTGAACTTCTTTTGTTCTTCCGTCAACAGATTCAGATTTTGCCATTTTTTATACATCGAACTACTGTGTTATTTTATTTTGAACTTCTTGTTTCCATACTTTAATAATGAGGGTTTCTATAATCCTAGAACTGCTCCATCATTTTAATTTGGACTTCTTAGTTTTATTTCCAATTAACAGAAAAATCCTAGTTTTGTAATAAACATCGAATGCTTCGTTTCTTTATTTTTAAATTAACTCTTTATATATTTTTAAGAAAATTAGTGTTTTGCTTTTGTAACTTGAAAAACAATTAGTACCCCCTTTTATTTCCCTCAACTTTACCAAACTGGAACACTCTGTAGTCCTTGGTCTCTCATTTTTTTCCTACAACACAACAGAGCATGGGACCATGAAACTGCAATTAAAAAACCAATGTGATACTTAGTGAGGGATGACACACAGAAGTGTGTACCTAATGAGAAATAGTTAGCGCCACTACTTTTCCCTTTTTATTTAAATTCGATGTAAATTCTTTTTTTAGTAAACATTGAACTAGCCTATTATTTTAATTGAACTTCTATGGTTTTTTAGACATGGGGAACTCTATTTTTTCAAATGTTAACTACTCACTGGCAAGCGTGCATTGAAGTTCAAATGAACACATGAACGCAAAATCAAATGTTTCCCAGGAGATGTTGGATCTATAAAATGACAAGTGCAGAAGACTAAACACAACAAATATTAATTCAGTGCATTAACACATAGTATCATCAAGCACATAGCTGTGCCAGACTCCTCCACCTTGACCGTACATCAACACAAAAGGCTGAAGAGGAAAATGAATGTACTCATTGGCATACCAACAAGCACGTACATCGTAGCAGACCTGAAATATCATAGTTTCCCCTGTAGAATTGCCGAAGTTTTTTGTTGAACTACTACTGAATGACAACATAATAGGCTTACATTTGATGGGCAGCTGACAAGATGCCACAACCGTTTTTACATCCCCGGCGGATTTGTGGGCGGAACAACGGCTATTTCGGCCTTGCGAGGCTCGTCGTTGCAGGATGTGAAACATGCCAAACACGAATGTTTTTTGTTTCAGGATCCCTGGTGACAACAAGTGAATTTTGTGATCTTGACAACATGAACTTCAGACGCACAATATAACAGGCATCCATTGAACAACACTAGTTTATAGAATACAAATACCAGATCCAAACGGATAACAAAATTAACAAATATACTAATATGAACAACCCGCGTGTAGGTATCTTAGAATTTTTCTCAGACCTGAGCCATCCAAACTTATGAACTATACCGTATTGTGTTATGTGAGCTTCGAGGCTTTGACAATGTGAACTTCAAAAAATACAATTAATTGTACAATAATATGACCTTTTTCCCAGAAGAGTTGCAAAATGAACTTACTCTGTATAGGTATTCTGACATAGGAACTTATATATTACACACGTAAGATTTTTTGTTGCTTGCAAAAATTTGGTCAAAGGATAAAAGCTGACGTTAGCTACCATAGACATAACCACAAACATGTTGAGAGCACCAAATCGGCACTAAATACATGTACTATTTTTAGGTTTCCTACGGTCTTCTCTGCACCAAAATCTGTACAAACACAATACAACTTTCACCAAACTCGTAAAAAAAATCTCCAAAGAAACATGGAACTGGGGATTAGCCACTGGACATGCAGCAATCACAGGGGTGGATGCACAGAAAGGGCAGAACCTGAACATGGACTAGCAGTCCACTGCAAGCGCATGCATTCCTTGGTGTAGTTGGACTGATTGCATGCACAGGATGATGGTCTTGGCACGGCTCCCGCTCAGACTGGAAATGAGGTAGCTCGTGGCGACAAGTCCGCAAACCCGAGGCGACCAGGTGTATAGCCATAGTCGGAATTGGCATATGGTTGTTGTAGAAGTTGATGGAACGTCTCTGAACGTCTCAAAATTAGCTCAATGGTTGTAAAAGGGGAAAACGAGAAAATTTACAGTAAATCACACACAGGTGTCCCTACAGTTCGGTCAAGATTGTGAAGTTCAGTTAACACATTTTTCACATGAGCAACACATCCGTATGTTGAAGCATGTTCGTCAGCTAGTTCAAAGAGAAAAACCTGCTAAACAAATTTACCACATTAGTTGGATGGCATAGCTTTGCACACATGAGAAGATTTTCATGGGAGCACTACTCACGACTGTTTTCAAAGAGGAACCTGGGATGCCACGAAGCACCGTGCACTGCAGCTGGGAGAGGTGCGGGGAAGGTCAGATAGAGTTGACAGGGAACGTCGGAGAGAGTTGATGGGGAGGGACGATGCTCACCATGGCTGGCTTCTAGCGACATGGGAAGAGAAGAACTCGGGGGGAGGAGCACGGGAGATCAAACGCTGACAGGTAGTGTACCTCCAGCTTGGATCTTGGCATGGCACCGGCGCTTAGGTGGTCAATGCTGACGCCACAATTGGTCGGTCAGCGCCGGGCAGCGCCTGAGGGAGGCAATGGCGGTATCAGGTGGTCGGGGCGTCGCAGTGGTGGTGGTCTGGGTCTCAGTAGCGCCTGAGCCAGGCGGCGGCGGGCATGTGGTCGGGCGGCGCCACAGCGTGGTCATGGCGGCACTCGAGGAGCAGGCGGCGCGCGCTGGAGGGAGCCGGCGGTGGGCGGGGCACCTCCGTGAGGTGGGGTCCGTGAGCGGAGCGAACCTTGGCGGCGGGTGGGGAGGGTCGCGGTTGGGGATCGAGGCGAGGGAGGTGGGGATCGAGGCACGGGAGGTACGGGAGACACCATCATTTTTTTCGGTGGAGTTCGGGAACACCACCGTGGCTCCTATATATAGGGCGCAGTGATCCAAATAACTATTCTAATCCTGGGATTAAAATAGTGTTGTCCTAGGATTAGAATAGTTATTTGGATCACGGTGCACCCTATATAGGCCGACCCGGTTGTTCCTATACTCCCGAACCGGCGGAATAAAAAAGAAATCACGACCGATCTTCCCCAACCACACCCGATCCCCAACCTCCCTCCGGTCGCATCGCCACTGAGCCCCAGCCCCGCGCCTCTCTCCTCAGCCGCCATCCCGCGCCCTCTTCCCGACCGTCACCGCCATCAACCTTCCTCGCCACCAGCAACCACGCGCCGCCCCGCACCCTGCCACAGCACGCCGCCCCGCACCCCGCTAACGCACACCGCCCCATAACCAGGCCCCGCGCCGCCGGGATCCGGTCGTCACGCGCGCCACCAACCTACCTCCCCGTCGCCGGGATCCTGTCCCCGCGCTGCCACCACCAACCGAACTTCCCACCGCAGGGATCCTTTCGCCGGACCGCCACCTACCCACCTCCCTGTCACCGGGATCCTGCCACCATGCGACCTACCAGTGGCCCATCTCCAGCCGTCGTTGTTGCCCTGAACCCACACCGCCAGCGGCCACCAGTCCACGTGCGGATTGGTTCATATGTTGCAGCTGGAGGAGGGATCGAACTTCAGATGGAGGAGGCCACGACCTGCAGTTGGCCGCGCGCAACCGCCTTCCGTGCCATGGATCGAGTAGCTGCCATTCGGCGGGTCCCGGACGATCCATGCCGCTCCTCCCTTCCCATCGATGTCGCGGGCAGAGCTCGGATGAGATCTTGCTCTCAAAAAGTTGTGGTTGAGGCCCACCTCCGCGGCACTCAGGCCGTTCGCCACCGCCAACTCCGGTCGTTCAACGACGAGAGTCCCATACGTTCACTGCCACGGCACCTGTAACGCCCGGATGGTTATGCAACAGTAAACCCCCCCGGTTCAGTTAATTAACTAATCGTTGTTTCGAATCTGTCAAAAAAAAAGAAAAAAAAGAAAATAAAACCGGGAGGGGGATAACCCCCCCCTCCGGCCCAGCCAGCCTGGCCCCTCTCCTTCTCCCTTGGCCCATCTCCTCTCCCCCCCTGGGCCGGCCCACCGGCCCAGCCGCCCCCCACTAGAACCCCCATCGGTGGCTAACCCTAGCCACCGCCCTTTCCCCCTCTCGCGCCTCCTCGCCCCCCTCGTCCCGACCAGATCTAGATCGGGGCAGGCCTCCTGGGCTCACCTCCCGTCGGCGATCCACCTCGCCGCCGATCCCCGCCAGGCCCCGCCGCCTCGGTCCTCCTTCCCTCCACGGCCTTGGGAACTCCCTCCTTCCCTCAACGCCCCCACCAGCCAGCCGCCACCATGGTCCGGCTCGGCCTCGCCCTCCCTCGGGAACGCCTCCCGGCCCCCCACTGGGCTGCCCCGACCTCCCAGAGCACACCGGGCCGTGGCCCCCCCCCCATTGTGAGGCCTCCCCTCTCCTCCCTCTTCCCCCGTCGGCGTCGGCTCGGCCGTGCCGCCGCCTGCTGCCCCCCCTCCGGCCCTCCTCCGGCTCCCAGGCTCCGCCCGCCCATGCCGCGCCCTCCCCGACCCCTCCCTCCTCTCCCTGCCGGTTCCGGCCAGTAGCCTCGGCCCGGCTCGCCCGACCACCGTCGCCCCTCTCCCCTTCCTTCTCCCCCGTCAGTGGCTACCGCCGTTGCGCCCCGAGCCCCAGCCCAGCTCCCTTCCTCCCCGTTCGGCCCTCCCGCCGCCCAGCCTCGATCCCCCTTCTCCAGCGGCGCTCGGCCCGGCCAGCCCATAACCGCCGCCGTCGCCCCCCCCACCGGCGTCGCTCGCCATGGCCGTGGCGCTTGTGGTGTAACCGGCCGCTTCGGCCGCCAGCGCCCGATCCGCCCACAATGGTCGCCGCCCGACCGGGCGAATCGTGCCGAATCAAATCGGCGCCCCACTTGCATGCGCCTGCGCGCCGTTTGACCAAGTGCCAGCGACGGGGCCCCACCCCCAAAAAACGAAAAAAAAGGAATGTTTTAATAAAACCGAACGAAAAATGGAAATAAAGGAACTAAACTAATTACTAATTAATTAATTAATTAATTAATTAAGCAATTAATTAATCTAATTAATTCCGGATTAATTAAACCAATCATTAGCTAAATTAATTGGATAATTAATTAAGTTAATTAATTCTAAACTAATTAATACTAATCATTAGTTAACTTAATTAACTAAGATTAATTAACCTGATTAGGTTAATTAGGCTTAGTGAATGACATGTGGGACCCACTTGCGGGGTTGACTTAGTCAACCACATTGTCTGATAACGTCGGCATGACCTCATCTTGATGTCATAAATCTTTCGAAATTAATTAAATAATTAATTAAAATTCCAGAAATTAATAAAACCTTTTATAAATCATAACTTTTAATCCGTAATCCGGTTAAAATAATTTCAACATGAAAGTTGCTCGAGCAGCGAGGCGAATTGGATCTGCGGTCCGTTCGTCCACCAGCGTCTCTAACCTATCAAACCTGTAAACTTTCTCCTCGGTTCATCATCGTGGGCGTCCGGAGGCAGGATAACTTCGGATGCTTCCCCCTAAACCGGTACCCCTCTTACCCACGTTAGAACACGCCTAGCATCGCTTCTTGGCATGTCATGCATCGTTATGCATCTGTTACCGTGTATTCATTGTTTCTTCCCCTCTTCTCTTGGTGAACTACGAGGCCAAGCCTGCGGTGGCAGTTCGACTCTGATCTTGTGACCCTCTCTCTTGCCCGAGCAACCGAGGCAAGCCCCCCCCTTTTGATCATCCCGATATCGCCCATTCCATTCTCTTATTGCTTGCACTAGATTTTTTGCTCTTTTTATTGTTGCTCCTATTACATTGCATAGCCTTTGTTTATTGTAACACCTTTGTTACCTACACCTTATCCTAAACTGCTTAGTATAGGTTGGTTAGAGACCCATCGGTGACCCCCCCTCCTTGTCCTTGTTGCCCTGCTTCATCATTGAAGACCCGATCAGCGGGATCGAAGACCAGGCCCGACACGCATCACTTCCCTTAGTTGCTCGACACTACTAGGTTACTATCGAGTCTGGGGTGAAACCTCTCTGACCTCGATATTAACCACGTAGTATAGCTATCCGGTTGTGGACATCGAGGGTGATTTTCCTCCTTAACCACTTCGATCGACTCGTCGTGCAACCCCTCAAGTGTGGACCTCGGGGTGAATCCTCTTATGTTCACCTTGGCGACTACATTGAGTGGAATACACGGGGTGATTCCTCGTGTTTTCCCTTGATGTTTGGACTCACGGTTACTTGGACTTTTACCCTTTGTTACTTGGAAAGGCGAGGTGCGACCACGAGGGTACCAGCGTGTAATTGCAGTGATGTGGAGCGGGTTGACACGGAGGTGCCGCGAGATAATTACGGCGTGGCGGGCATTCCTAGCCCTTGCCGCAAGTCCTCGAGGCAGAGCAGCGGGGTCACATCTTTCGTGAGTCTCTGCTTGTTACCGCGTTCCTAATCCACTCGATTTGGATATTTGATCCGAGGGCCTCGGCACGATAGCACTAACCATCATGTGGGCTAAGTATGGGCGTTCTGCGTCGTATACATCGGCGAAGCTTATTAGGCGTCGGCGTCGGGCGGCCTTGCGCGCGGATTAGGCTGGAGCGCTGTTAGGCTAGATGCGCTTCGGCCGCCCTACATAGCGTCTGAGGAGTTCGGGGAGATGGCCCATGACCCACAGGGGCATAGGTTTAGTCCGTCGTCTGGCCTCTCTATTAAGCTTAGGTCGGGTTGCGGCGTATTGTTTGACCGAGGCGGGCATGACCACAGAAAGTGTGTCGGCGGAGTTAAGCGGCGTGGTGGGTAAGTTGGTGCACCCTGCGGTGAAGAAAACATCTATCGATAGCACATCCTCTGATAGCGGACACTTGGGTTGTATCGATCGATACAACTAGAAGCTGGATACTTGAGATACTTGAGATGAGACATGGATATGAGCATTGGATTGTGATGATAAGCTGGATAGTATGGCTCAGGGATTTCTTTCTCGCGAGGAGTCGAGAAAGGATCTCGGCGAGGTTGATAACACTCTGCTACTTTAAGTTATGTTACTCTACTCCCTCTTGTTTGCTGCAAGATGGTGGTTTCGGGAAGATGCTAGTCTTGATAGGACTAGACCTTCTCTCTATTACGGCATTTCTGCGATTCGGTCCTTGATATGGCCTTTACACATATATCCATGCATATGTAGTGTAGCTCCTTGCTTGCAGTACTTTGGATGAGTACTCACGGTTGCCTTGTTCCCCTTTTTCCCTATCTCTACTCGATTGCTGCTATCGGGCGATGGAGCCGGGATCGAGCGCCACCGCCTCGGCGACTACTACTCGGGCGCCTACTACTACGTGCAGCCCGGCGCGGCGACCGGGAGTGACCTAGGAGGATCCCGAGCGGAGGCCTGTCCTCTTCGTCTGTATCCCGGTTTGTGCTAGCCATCTTATGGCACCTTGTTTAACTTATATGCGTACTCGGATATTGTTGCTTCCGTGACTTCGTCTATGATCGAGCACTTGTATTCGAGCCCTCGAGGCCCTGGCTTGTATTATGATGCTTGTATGACTTATTTTATTTGTAGAGTTGTGTTGTGATATCTTCCGTGAGTCCTTGATCTTGATCGTACACATTTGCGTGCATGATTAGTGTACGATTGAATCGAGCGTCTGAAGTTGGTATCGAGCCATTGCTGTAGAATCCCCTTCCAACTCCTTGGCGAAGTCGAGTCTAGACATTGCAAAACTTTTACTAACTTGGCTGTGTGCCTTATGGGCTGCGTCGCCATCGGGTGGTATTAGGATCTTTTACTCCTCGACCTTTACTCGGGGCTCTGAACTCTCTTCTACTCGGGTTAAACGATTTTACTAACTATCACTAGGATCCGTGACCGCATTCACCCCAAGTTGGATATAGCCTTAGTTGTTTTGGAATTGTATTTGAGCAATTTCCACCTGTCATTGACTCCTTTGAAGCGTCTTTGTTTTCGGATGGAACCCACGAGGCAGGTAAATGCGCCACCACGGCGGCCATTGGTGCCTCGGGATCACTGCGGTGCTAGCGAGATGATGACCTATCGGGTTATCGCTGGCACCTCGAGTACACGTCTATGAGGAGTACCGGGACTATAACCAGGAAGCGATGCAGCGCCATCGTCCACCTCTACTCTCGGGAGTATGAGTCCACTCTTGTCTTTGCACGCACATGGTGTTGGAGTGACCATCGATATGGCAGTCCACGATGCTGCTTATCTTTGCTGCGACCGTCTTCGTCGAGTATCGAGTTGGACACCTCCCCTTGGGCACATTGCTATCGCGTCGATGTTGGTGAGGAGGTTACTACTGCTGCCTACACCACTTTGTCACGGAGAGCCTTTCCACCATCGAACTTTGTTACGCATCGCGATGGGCTGGATCGAGCTAACCGAGCTCTTCGCCACGAGTTGTACATCACCCGTCGGCACCTCTACCGTGCTCGGCGCTGATGCACCCTTTGTCCGTTCGGAGAGCTGCGCGTTCTGCGATCTACCCGCCGGACCGTGATGCCCGGGGTGTTGGTTGGCGGGGCGTGGGAGGCTACTCTCCGCGCTTGGCCCTTTCACGCCACACGGGCGTCGGATTCAGCACCGAGTATCCGCGGCCCTCGGGTCAGCGGCGTGGAGGACTATCCTTTGCCGCACTACCAGACTTTGGGGCTCTGACTACCTCCATGATGCCGCGTGGGACTGATGTGAACTTGCTTGTTAGTGTTTGATGTATTCGCCCGAGCTGCGTGCCGCCTATGATGTAGTAGTCTATGTCTTGGACTCTATGTATCGAACTCTATGCATGATTCCTTTTGTAAGATATGCCAACTACTATGTAGTTTCCATAATGCTACTTTCATTATCGTGTTTCATCATGAATGATTCTTGTCTCTTGCTTATCTTCTCAAATCTTGAACTACCTGTTATATAATAGCGGGATGGTTAGGCCAGCAGGTCGTGGTCGTGGTACCAACCTTCCACCACCGCTTTGAGTACATGGCTGGTATGATCCAACAGCTCGAGATGAATCGCCGGTTCATGGAGAACATGATGGCTCAGTTCCTCGCCCCAATATGAACCAGGCACCCAAGCGGAACAACTCTGCGAGAATTCATACGCTGAACCCGGCGTATACGCAGCTCAACTCAGCCCTTTGGATCTTGATGGTGGCTCCGTGACATCACCTATGAGATGGAGTGCGCTAATGTAGCCCCTGCCGGCTATGTCACCTTTGCTTCCTTCTTCTGAAGGGACCCATGACTCAATGGTGGGACAGCCACCGTCGTACTCTGCCGGTTGGGACACTCATCACTGGCGGACTTCGAGGCTGCCTTCGCGCCCGCTTCATTCCTCAAGGGTCATGGACGGAAGAAGCGTGAGTTCATAACCTCACCCAAGGCAACAAGGCTGTTGAAGCCTATCGTGAGAGTTCTTGGACTTGTCTCGCTATCTTGAAGAGGATATTACAAGCGATGCCTTGAGACAAGAGAAGTTCGTGGCGGACTTCAAGGCGACATCAAGCTCGCACTTCTAGTGCGACTTTGCTGATTTACGCCACCTTGGTGAACAAAGCTATCAATGTCGAAACTGGTGCGCAGGAATACGAGCTCTAACGGCGCAACCCGTGACACGGCTCATCTTGGGCCCGTCCTCGCGAAGCGCAAGATATGGATTCCCAATAGCATGTACCAGCCCAATGCATACGCTTCAAGCGAACTATGCTACACCTCGTGCGCCTACAACTAAGCGGCGAAGCTTCCAGCTCCACCACCCCAAGCTCTGTTCCCTCCCAATAATGGCTTATGCTTGGTGCGGACAGCGAGGCACCGTGCTAGAGAATGCAACGAACCGAATCAAGCGGCCCTTCCGGCGGTGGCCGTGGAAACACCGAACCGCAACAACAACGGCAAGTCTTATGGGCAAGCTCGGGCCAACCACGTTGAACTGAGCGAAGCTCGGGACCAGCACTGCTCTTGTGATGGGTACACTCCTCGTAAATTCAGTACTGCATCTGTTTTATTGATTCGGGGCATCGCATTCATTCATGTCGAAGATTTTGCATTCATGCATGGCATTAAGCGAAGACATGAATGCTTCACTAATAGTACACACCCCGCGGGCCAATGTCGGACTTCCATGATTTTAGCAGCGTCCCGTTGAAATCGAAGGAATGGAATTCCTTGTCTCTCCTATCGTGCTAAAGTCTTGTAGCATTGACCTCATTTTGGGGATGGATTGGTTGAAAGCGCATCTGGCGTCAATCGTTTGCGCCACTAAGACCGTCCATCTGCTGCACCCTTCGATGAAATCGTAGCTACAATGCTAAATGCGGTTCAAAATGCGAGGCAAGGCTCTATGCATTGAATGCATTGAGCGCCGCACCCTCGAGGAATTGAAAACATTCACGTCGTTTGCGATTTCCAAGGCGTCTTTCTGAAGAACTTCGAGGATTCCCCTGCTAGAAATGTCGAATTAGTCATCGACTTGAAACCGAGGCACCACTCCTATAGCCAAGCGTCCCTACAAGATGCCGCCGCGCATGAACTCCTTGAGCTAAAGGAGAAATCGACAAATCTCTTCAAAGCGGTTTCATTAGCCCAAGTTGCTCTCCTTGGGGAGCACCTTCTCTCTTTGTCAAGAAGAAGGATGGGACAAACCGATTGGTCCAAGACTACCGTCCTATAAATCAAGCTACCATTAGAATAAGTATCCTCTTCCTCGGATCAATGATCTTTATGATCAAGCTGGCTGGTTCGTCGGTGTTCTCGAAACTTCGACTTGAGGTTGGGTTACCACCAGATCCGTGTTCGTGAGGAGGATATCCCCAAGACCGCATTTGTGACTCGTTATGGTTCATACGAGTACACCGTCATGTCTTCGGCAACCAATGCTCCAGCCACCTTCTCTACTTTGATGAACTATATATTCATGGATTACCTCGACAAGTTAAATGCGTGGTTTATCTGGATGATATCTGATCTATTCAAGAATGAAGAAGAACATCTTGAACATCTTAGTCTTGTCTTTGGAAAAGCTACGAGAGCATCAACTCTATGCCAAGTTCTCCAAATGTGAATTACGGCTTCCGAAGTAACCTATCTTGGGCATGTCATTTCTAAGGATGGTATTGCCGTCAACCACGAGCGAGTTCGAGGCTATTCTCGATTGGACTCCTCCGAAGAGCGTTAAGCAAGTCGAAGTTTTCTCGGTCTACTTGACTATTGCCGTCGATTAAATGAGAACTTCTCCAAGATTGCCGAGCCTCGACTAATCTATTGCATAAAGGCGTCAAGTTCAATGGGCGAGATAAGTGTCGGGAAAGTTTCCGGGAACTCAAAGACAAGTGACAACTGCCCGATGCTAGCTCCTCCGATACTAAGAAGGACTTCGTCATTTCTTTGCGGCGCTTCCGTCAAGGATTAGGCGGTGTCCTAATGCAAGAGCGCAAAGTGGTTGCTTATGCCTCTCGGCGATTCGCCCTCACGAGAGAACTACCCGAGTTCACGACCTCGAACTTGCTGCTGTCATTCATGCGCTAAAGCGATGGCGACATTACCTTCTCGGTGTCGTTGCGAGATCTACTGACCACCAAAGTCTGAAGTATCATTTACTCAGCCAGACCTGAACCTCCGTCGGCGAGAGATGGATGGAGGCTGTTGCAGACTTTGATTTGGGAATTTCCTATCGCCGAGCAAGGCTAATGTGATGGCTGATGCTTTGAGCCGCAAGTCTTCTGCAACCACCTTGAGTTCACAAAGTTCAGCCCTCACTTGTTGAAGAATTCAGCGGTGAACCTCCATATTGTTCCTCGGGTTTTCGCTCCCCTCCTCCGGAGTTCCATAAGATGAATCTCCGTGTTGTTCCCCGAGGATCCCTCTTTACCTGGCTGTTGAACCCGATCTCTTGGGCACCATAAAGACAATGCGAGGATCGACTCGAGGTCTACAAGCTTAAACAAGGCGTCGGAAAGGAAATCCCTCATCCTTCACTATTCTTGATGATGGCGCCTTGTACTTCAAAGGCCGCCTAGTGGTGCCTTGTAAGAAGGACAACCTGGATATGACCGGAAGGTTATGCAAGAAGCTCATGATCGCCTCTATGTATCCACCTGGCGGTACAAAGATGTATCAAGACATTAAATCGAGATTACGGTGGTCTAATATGAAGCGGGACATTGCTCGCTATGTTTACGAGTGTGGCGTTTGCCGTCGTATCAAAGCGAGAACATCAAAGGCCTCTTTGGAACTCTGCAGCCTATCTCTATTCCCGAATGGAAATGGGACCATGTTGAAATGGACTTAAATCCTTTGGGTTTCCCAAATCGCGAAAGGTAATGATGCTATTCTTGTGCGTCATTGACCGGCTTTCTAAAGTTGCACATTTTACGGCGGTCGAAAAACGATCCTTTGCTAGCCGTGTAGCGCTCTATATGTCGAAATTGTTTCACTTCACGGTATTCCACTGGTTATCGATTCGGACCGTGGCAGCTTATTCACTTCAAGATTACGGGCAAGTTTCCAAGAAGCTATGGGGACTCATTTATCTTTCGATCTTGCTTTTCATCCATGATCTCAAGGGCAAGTTGAGCGTGTCAACCAAATTCTCGAAGACATGCTTGAGCTTGTGTCGTCTCATTCGGCAAGAAATGGGAGGAATCTCTCCCGTATCTGAGTTCTCTTATAATAATAGCTTTCAAGCTAGTGCGAAGATGGCCCCCTTGAAGTGTTATATGGGCGAAAGTGCGAACCCCTCGAACTGGTCGAAAGCGGGGAGCGTCCACTCTTGGTCGGATATTATCAACATGCGAAGAACAAGTCCGCATTATTCGCGAGAATCTCAAGACTGCTCGATCGCGTCAAAAGAGTAATTATGACCGTCATCACAAAGACATGGTCTATCAACTTTGGCGAAAAGGCCTATCTTGGCGTTACACCAATGAAGGGTGCTCACCGCTTGGGATCAAGGCAAGCTAGCTCCTCGCTATATTGGCCCTTTCACTATTACGGAAAGGCGTGGAAAAGTGGCTTATCAGCTGGAGCTTCCGTCGAACCTTTCTCGGAGTTCACGATGTGTTCCACGTGTCCCAACTCGGCGCTGCTTCAAGGACCCAATCCGGCGATGGACCATGAAGTGCTCGAATTGCAGCAGGACCTCTCCTATAAAGAGCATCCGGTCCGCATTCTCGACCAAGCTGAGCGCCGCACCCGTCGGAAAGCGATCAAGTTCCTCAAGGTCCGATGGTGAATCACTCTGAAGATGAAGCCACACAGGAGCGAGGATCGTCTCGAGATGAATATCCGCACTCTTTCCTTCTACCTCCTAAATCTCGGGGCGAGATTTCTTGTAATGGAGGAGATTTATAGCCCGATGGTTATGCAGCTTAATAAACCCCACGGTTTGACATTAATTAACTAATCGTTGTTTGAATCACAATCAAAAAAAAAAAAAGAATATAAGAAAAAAAAAAATAAAACCGGGAGGATAACCCCCCCCCGGCCCCCAACCAGCTGCCCCTCTCCTTCTCCTTGGCCCATCTCCTCTCCCCCACAGGCGGCCCACCGGCCAGCCGCCCTAGAACCCCCATCGGTGGCTAACCCTAGCCACCGCCCTTCCCCCCCTCTCGCGCCTCCTCGCCCCCTCGTCCCGACCCGATCTAGATCGGGCAGGCGCCCTGGGCTCCCACCTCCCGTCGGCGATCCACCTCCCGCCGATCCCCGCCCCCCGCCGCCTCGGTCCTCCCTTCCCCTCCACGGCCTTGGGAACTCCTCCTTCCCTCAGCGCCCCCAGCAGCCAGCCGCCACCATGATCCGGCTCGGCCTCGCCCTCCCTCATGGGCGCCTCCCGGCCCCTCCCGCCGGCCTGCCCGACCTCCCAGAGCACACCGGCCGTGGCCCTGCCCCCCCTTGTGAGGCCTCCCCCTCTCCTCCTCTTCCCCCGTCGTGTCCGGCTCGTGGTGCCGCCTGCCTGGCCTCCCTCCGGCCCTCCTCGGCTCCCCGGCTCCGGCCGCCCAGCCCCGCGCCCTCTCCCGACCCCTCCTCCTCTCCCTGCGGGATCCGGCCCGTGGCCTCGGCCCCGGCTCGCCCGACCACCGTGCCCCCCTCTCCCCTTCCTCCCCCTCGTCGGCGACCTCGTGGCGCGTTGTGAGCCCCCAGCCTGCTTCTCCCCGTTCCTCCCAGTTCGGCCGCCCGGCCTCCTCTCGATCCCCCCTTCTCCCATGTGGCCTCGGCCCGGCAATCCCATAACCGACCGCCCGTCGCCCCCCCCTCACCGTCGTCGCTGCTTGCCGCCTGGCCGTGTCGTGGCCGCCGCCCCGCCCAGCCCGATCCGCCCACAATGGTGTCGCCGCCCGAAGGCGGGTGGTGCCGAATCGAGGCGGCGCCCGCCAGCGCGCCATGCGCCCGTTTGGCCAAGTGCCACTGACAGGGGGCCCCACCCCCAAAAAAAACGAAAAAAAGGAATGTTTTAATAAAACAGAACGAAAAATGGAAATAAAGGAACTAAACTAATTACTAAATAATTAATTAATTAATTAATTAAGCAATTAATTAATCTAATTAATTCGGATTAATTAACCTAATCATTAGCTAAATTAATTGGATAATTAATTAAGTTAATTAATTCTAAACTAATTAATACTAATCATTAGTTAACTTAATTAACTAATATTAATTAACCTGATTAGGTTAATTAGGCTTAGTGAATGACATGTGGGACCCACTTGCGGGGTTGACTTAGTCAACCTGTTGGTGATAACGTCGGCATGACCTCATCTTGATGTCATAAATCTTTTCGAAATTAATTAAATAATTAATTAAAATTCGAGAAATTAATAAAACCTTTTATAAATCATAACTTTTAATCCGTAATCCGGTTAAAATAATTTCAACATGAAAGTTGCTCGAGCAGCGAGGCGAATTCGGATCGCGGTCCGTTCGTCCACCAGCGTCTCTAACCTATCAAACCTGTAAACTTTCTCCTCCGGTTCATCATCGGCGGGCGTCCGGAGGCAGGATAACTTCCGGATGCTTCCCCCTAAACCGGTACCCTCTTACCACGTTAGAACACGCCTAGCATCGCTTCTTGGCATGTCATGCATCGTTATGCATCTGTTACCGTGTATTCATTGTTTCTTCCCCTCTTCTCTTGGTGAACTACGAGACCGGCCAGCTGCGGTGGCGAGTTCGACTCTGATCTTGTGACCCCTCTCTTGCCCGAGCAACCAGGCAAGCCCCCCCTTTGATCATCCCGATATCGCCCATTCCATTCTCTTATTGCTTGCACTAGATTTTTGCTCTTTTTTATTGTTGCTCCTATTACATTGCATAGCTTTGTTTATTGTAACACTGCTTTGTTACCTACACTTATCCTAAACTGCTTAGTATAGGTTGGTTAGAGACCCATCGGTGACCCCCTCCTTGTCCTTGTTGCCCTGCTTCATCATTGAAGACCGATCAGCGGGATCGAAGACCAGGCCCGACACGCACATCACTTCCCTTAGTTGCTCGACACTACTAGGTTACTATCGAGTCCGGGGTGAAACCTCTGACACCTCGATATTAACCACGTAGTATAGCTATCCGGTTGTGGACATCGGGTGATTTTCCTCCTTAACCACTTCGATCGACTCGTCGTGCAACCCCTCAAGTGTGGACCTCGGGGTGAATCCTCTTATGTTCACCTTGGCGACTACATTGAGTGGAATACAGGGGTGATTCCTCGTGTTTTCCCTTGATGTTTGGACTCACGGTTACTTGGACTTTTACCCTTTATTACTTGGAAAGGCGGGTTGCGACCACGAGGGTACCAGCGCGTGTAATGCGAGTGATGTGGAGCGGGTTGACACGGAGGGTGCCGCGAGATAATTACGGCGTGGCGGGCATTCCTAGCCCTTGCCGCAAGTCCTCGAGGCAGAACAGCGGGTCACATCTTCGTGAGTCTCTGCTTGTTACCGCGTTCCTAATCCACTCGATTTGGATATTTGATCAGAGGGCCTCGGCACGATAGCACTAACCATCCGTGGGCTAAGTATGGGCGTTCTGCGTCGTATACATCAGCGAAGCTTATTAGGCGTCGGCGTCGGGCGGCCTTGGCGCGGATTAATTTGGAAACGCTGTTAGGCTAGGTCTGCTTCCGCCGCCCTCATAGCGTCTTGAGGAGTTCGGGAGATGGCCCATGACCCCACAGGGCATATAGGTTTAGTCCGGCGTCTTGGCCTCTCTATTAAGCTTAGGTCGGGTTGCGGCGTATTGTTTGACCGGGCGGGCATGACCACAGAAAGTGTGTCCGGCGGAGTTAAGCGGCGTGGTGGGTAAGTTGGTGCACCCTGCGGTGAAAAAACATCTATCGATAGCACATCCTCTGATAGCGGACACTTGGAGTTGTATCGATCGATACAACTAGAACTGGATACTTGAGATGAGACATGGATATGAGCATTGGATTGTGATGATAAGCTGGATAGTATGGCTCAGGGATTTCTTTCTCGCGAGGAGTCGAGAAAGGATCTCGGCGAGGTTGATAACACTCTTGCTACTTTAAGTTATGTTACTCTACTCCCTCTTGTTTCTGCAAGATGGTGGTTTCGGAAGATGCTAGTCTTGATAGGACTAGGCCTTCTCTCTATTTTGGCATTTCTGCGATTCGGTCCTTGATATGGCCTTTACACATATATCCATGCATATGTAGTGTAGCTCCTTGCTTGCGAGTACTTTGGATGAGTACTCACGGTTGCCTTGTTCCCCCTTTTCCCTATCTCTACTCGATTGCTGCTATCGGGGCGATGGAGCCGGGATCGAGCGCCACCGCCTCGGCGACTACTACTCGGGCGCCTACTACTACGTGCAGCCGGCGGCGGCGACCGGGAGTGACCTAGGAGGATCCCGGCGGAGAGGCCTGTCCTCTTCGTCTGTATCCCGGTTTGTGCTAGCCATCTTATGGCACCTTGTTTAACTTATATACGTACTCAGATATTGTTGCTTCCGCTGACTTCGTCTATGATCGAGCACTTGTATTCGAGCCCTCGAGGCCCCTGGCTTGTATTATGATGCTTGTATGACTTATTTTATTTGTAGAGTTGTGTTGTGATATCTTCCGTGAGTCCTTGATCTTGATCGTACACATTTGCGTGCATGATTAGTGTACGATTGAATCGAGGGCGTCACAGCACCACCCTTGCCTCCCCCTTGCATCACCTCCTCCCCTGCCTCTTATCACTATTTCCCGCTGAATTTCCTGCGCTACATCACCTCGACTTTTCCGACCGCATTCTGTTGTTCTTTTGCTTCTCTTCTCTTTTGCTGCTACTTCGCCATGAGCCATCTTGCTCCTCTTTCTTTGCTTGACCAATTGCTATTATTGTTGATCCCCACTCTCCACATGATGATGTTATTCTTCTCTATGTTCTATGCAGATTTTGTATAAGATGCCCAAGTTTTGATGCATAGCAACCAAGATAAAAAATACAAGTATTACATTTTTGTTTCTTATTTGATTTTGATCTCCACCTGTTTGTTGATATATACAAAAAATAACTGATCATTTTTCATTTTGTATTATATGTTCTTTACCGGATATACTGCATACAGTATCATGTGTTCTATATATAGGGATTGTCTATTCGTCACCCTGGGTGAGGAATAGTTATTCTTCACCCCCTCTATTTTATCATTAATATACCGTAATTTTACGTTTCGTAAGTTTTGTCTTATTTTCGACATAAAAAGAGACCGTAAGAAAATATATAATCGTCGTAAAAAATATTTTCTGTTATGTAAAATTACAAACGTAAAAACATAATGTAAAATACACATAAGCTGTAAATTTTCTTGTCTTATGACCTATATTTTATTTTCTTATGTCAAATATTACGTAGTGAATGAATAGGAATGCAACTATTTGAAATTCAAGCGTAATTTAATTATAAAATGATCGTAAGATTACCTCGGTGAAGAATAAGTTATTCTGCACTCAGGTGATGAATAGCATCACTATATATATATATATATATATATATATATATATATATATATATATATATATATATATATATATATATATATATATATATATATATATATATATATATATATATATATATAGTTCTGCCTCGACAGCCGCTTGATTCGATGTCGCCAAGATAGTGCAGCTTTGTTATGATCTTTTCATGTTCCCACAACACAAAAAGCACGTTGTTGTTTCTGTAGATTTGTGCGCATAAATGTAAAAAATATAATGGAGAGAAGGAGCATATATGTGTGTGTGTGCCTGTGTGTGTGGTGGTGAGGTTGAGGTTCAGAAAAACACGTGCGTGGTGGAGAAGTTAACTAACTTTTTTAATTGGGACACAAGTAATAGCTTATTTTGTGCAAACATAAGACAAAAAATGTATGGAGCTGCTACTGCACTTGGTCCACGTTGTGAGCGACGGACAAGATGGAGGCATGGAGCTGGTGACTCGATATGGGAAGGGAGCTGTTACTGCACTTGGTCCGCTACGCTTTCGGCGGCTGCCGTTGTGCACATACTTGACGGTGCAGATAGTGCAACCGAACGTCCGTGTGTGTTTTTGGCATCCCATTTTTACAGTTGATGCTAATGAACATTCGTGCATGTTCTTTTGTAGTGTTGCTATTTACTGGAAAAAATCATTGATTTTCAATTGGTCATTTCTTGTACTAGAACATCTGGTACTTGTGCTAATGTCCGTGAGATAAAATCTATGAAACCATATGCGGAGTAGTACTAAATGATGATAACAAGATAAATTAAAATAAACATTGTTCATTGGATTCTGATTTAAGTGGACTTATTCTCACAAGTGTTGTTTCAAGTAGATCGGTATCTAAAAAGTTCACGCAAAACGCGATCCTGGAATGATTGAAACCATGGGAAAGTCGTGGAATAAAAATTGCACTGTTTCGTATTTGTTCTACATCTTTTGTTACTTGAAAAAAAGTTGATGAAGTACATGTATTACTGTCACTGAAAAATCTATAAAAAAAGAAACTCAGGGGCATTCATCAAAAACTAGAAGTTCATGAAAGAAACTCGGCAGAGGAAAAAAATGTGATGTTCTAACAAAAAAACATTAGTCTAAAACATCATGTTGTACAGTTTCTTGTTATGTATCATTTCCTAAAGTTCAACAATATGTATGGATGCAAAAAACTAGTATATGTTGGTTTCAATTCAAAAACTACAAAACAAAGAAGCCCAAGTAAATTCAAATACTAGAACAAAAAGAAGTCCAACAAAGGAGAAAAAGAACACAAAACATACACGCCATGAAAAATAAGAAGAAAACAAAGCTCGCCCAGAAATATGTTAACTCTGGAAGTTTAAGAAATGAAAGAAGAAGTTCAATATAAAAAAATAATAAAGTTCTATTCGAAATAACGAACAACTTCGATGTTTCTAAAAAACCTCCAATTTTCACATTTCTAAAAAATACTCAATGAAGTTCAAATAAAAAAGGTAGATCAGTTCAATGCCTATAAAAACTCAGATATTTTCACGTTACCGAGAGAAGTTCAGGTTGATAACGGCCAGAAGTTCATGTACTACACAGTGTGCATTTTGTATGAAAAAAAGAATGAAAAAGTAAAGGCTAAAAGTTTTGTTGCTAGAAGTTCAAGTAATTGGCCTGAGAAAGTTTAAAAATTCTTGTGCGAGAGGTTGAACAAAAATACGTTATATAAGTTCAAGGTGAAAACAACTAGACGTTCAAGCAAAGGCTAAAATTTCGTTGTTAGAAGTTCAAGTGCTCGGCCTGAGAAAGTTCAAAAATTCTTGTGAGAGGTTGAACAAAAATATGTGACAGAAGTTCAAGGTGAAAACAACGGGAAGTTCAACTACTACACGAAATGCATTTCAGATAAGAATATATAAGCATAGAAAACTAAAAGCTTCAAAGGTTTGTTGCGAGAAGTTCACGTGCTCCTCCCGGTGAAGTTCGAGATCTCTAGTGCGAGACGTCCAACCTTCAATTACATGTTAAAAACAAGGAAAAACGATGTTGTTTTTGCCATTTTTAATACTGCTCTCAAACGGCAACGAATTTGTAACGATTGTCTAGAAGAAAGTTGATTCTATCCATAAGCTTTATAATGGTATATTATACGCCACATTCCGATGAACGGTTTAAAAGTTTCATTTATACCGTAAAAAATACGTTTGTATGTATTCAAAAAAATATTTTTAATCGTCGCAAGTATGAAAAAATGATCAACACGAAAAAGTTGTGTGTGTTCAACAGCTTTCCATCGGTATACCGTTTGCTCAATTCCGGTAAGTAATTGGGGAGTTACGGGCAAAAAACATCACATCAAAAACAGAGCGAAGTTCAAGCAAACATGCCCCAGAAGTTCAACTACTTCGCGCAGTGCATTTCCTTTCGCGATGAAGGAAGAAATCATGATCTCGCAATTTGCTAAATTACTTGGAAATGGCAGGAATATCATTTGTGTAAGTTCAAGTCCTCGGTCGAAGAAAGTTAAAATAATTATTGTGAGAGAGGTTTATACAAAAGGAATATCACTTGTGTAAGACTGACGAATGGATGAGAAAATTATAAACAAAAATACGTGACAGCAGTTCAACGTGAAAACAGCAGGAAGTTCAACTACTACGCTGAATGAATTTTAGATGGAAAACTTTTAAAATCGTCGCGAGTATGAAAAAATGTTGCGTGTTTACACCAGCTTTCCATCGGTATATCACCTGCTCAATTCTGGTGAATGGATGGAGAGCTACTAGCAGTGGATGGAGATCTACAAGCAAAAAAAAAAAAGCACGTGAAAAACAGAGTGAAGTTCAGGTAGACATGTCGAGAAGTTCAAGTGCTTCACGCGGTGCATTTTTGAAGAATTTTCGTTTCGCGATAAAGGCAGAACGCATGATCTTGCTGTTTTCGAAATTACTTTAAAACGGCTAGGAATCAGAGAAAACCATCAACATGAAAAAGTTTCGCATTTTCCGTAGCTTTTCAGTGGTATATTATATGCCCCATTCCGATAAAGTTTGTAGAAATTACGGCAAAAATACGTTTTTAGTGATTTTCAAAATTGACTTAAAGCAGTAAGTAATTGAGAGAAACAATATATACAAAAAAGTTTCGCATTTCCTCATGCTTTCCAATGCCGTATCATTTGTTGCATTTGGATGTACGGTTAAAAATTAGCTTGAAAATACAAACTCAATGGAACTTGTACCATTTTTAAATTACTTTTAAACCGTTCAAAATTAGGAAAAACCTTCAAAATGAAAAAGTAGCGCATTTTCACAAGCTTTCCAACCCCATATCATTTGTCTCAATTGGATTAGCTGTTTAGAAATTACATTGAAAATACGAACTCGGCTGTTCGGTTTGCGAAATTTTACGATTTTCCAAATTACTCTTTATCCTTAGGGAATTAGGGAAAACTTTCAACATGTCGAAAGAGCGGTTTTGCAGCAGCTTTCCAACGCCATATTATTTACCTCATTCCGATACATGGTTTAGAAATGAGATCGAAAATACGATTCACGTTTTTTGTACGAAGAAAAAATGGTTTTCAAAACTGCTCTTAAACCGCTTACATCTTGCCAAAAATTTAACTTGGGTCATGATACTGGTGTCCATAGCTTTCCAAAGGTATATCGCAAGCCCCATTTGGACACCTTTTAGCTAAAGTTCAACCTAGTACTCGGGGAAGGTCAGGCGCGCTACTCGGGAAGTTCATGTTGTGATCAGAATATTATTCTAATCCCGTGATCAGAATAGTGTTTATATATATAACCCAACCCACCTTCTTCCGCCGGAGGCAGCCGTCGTGGGCGAGCGAGCGACGGCGGCAACCGGAGCGAGGGAGCCAAGGCGCCGTGGCGGCCGGCGACGGATCCACCGCCGCCATGCCCTTCCTCGGTGGCAAAGCAACGACGGGGCCGTGATCCGCGCCTCCTGCCTCCCTCCCTCGCTGGGGCTCCTTCGCCGGGGCCGTGATCCGCGCTCCTGCCTCCCTCCCTCGCCGGGGCTCCTTCGCCGGGCCCGTGATCCACACCAGCCGCTGCCTCCCTGTACCTCGTCGCCAGACGTCCACCACAAGCAGGAGCACCGTCGTCAACCCAAGCTCCTTGCCTGCATCCATGGCACCGCCTCTCAAGAACATGCCAGTATGCCGCCCACGAGAGGAAGAAGAAGAAGTCAGATCCAAGAACACGCCACTGGAGGTGATGTCTGCTTCCCACACTAATTTTCCTCAAAAATTGAATCAGTTCAAAAAATGTTTTCATGTCTGGGTTTGCCTGAAGAAAAATACCACGTTTGTGTCAGTTCATCAGTCCTGCTATGAAGAAGATTTAGTTTAAAAAATGCACACACTATGCTCTGCCTACATGTTACACTATCAGATTCATCAGTACTACATGTGTGCTGCATCAGTGACACATGTTCCTATGATGCAGAAGCTCATAGTACATTGCAGATGCTTGCATCAGTTTATTACACCCCTGCCACTTGATGCACAATTTGGATGTCGAGGTTACTATCAGTACCTCTAATATGCTAGCTTCAGTTCAAGCCAAAAAACATAAACTTATGCATCAGTCCAAGTAGCTACTAGGCTTTATATAAGGTTCAACTACCACTGCAAGTTGTATGATGTTATTTCTAATAGTACATGTAGTGTAGTTGCATCAGTTTGAACTAGTAAAAGAATGTTGTTGAAAAAATATACACTTGTTACACAGTAAGTTCAATGATATATAAACTAGGAGTACTTCTAGTGTAGTTGCATAAGTTATAGATGAAAAAAGAGAAGACATGCATCAGTTTTATATATATATATATATATATATATATATATATATATATATATATATATATATATATATATATATATATATATATATATATATATATATATATATATATATACATCTGATATATTCATACGCTGTAATGAATATTATTCTGATACCCTATTTGAACCGACGATTTCGGGAGGTTGTCTTGATTAAGTTCGAGCGATTGAGCGATGCTTTCATTTCTGTTTAACAGATCGTTTTCTTTAGTTCAAATATTTTTTGCAATTTTTTGGTCGAAACAGGGCGTGTAATATATCGTTGGAAAGCTCTTGACAACTATATTTTGAGTATATTGAACGTTTTTGAAAAATCATTATAGTTTAAGAGCAGTTTTGAAAAAACCGTTTTTTTCAAAACCGAAAACGCGAATCGTATTTTGGATTCAATTTTCAATCGGTTTGTCGGAATTGAGCAAATAAGATGGCGTTGGAAAGCTAGTGAAAATCCGCATCTTCCATATATCTAATGTTTTTTCTAATTCTATACGATTTAAAAGTAATTTGGAAAACAGTGAAATTCTGGGCGAAACGTATTTTCGAGATTTTTTGCAAACGGTTTGTCGGATTGATGCAAACGATACAGCGTTGGAAAGCTATGGAAAATGCGCAACTGTTTCGTATTGAAATATTTTTCTAATTCCTTACGGTTTAAAAACGAATTTAAATACGGTCAAATTTGATTTTGAACGCGATTTTTTTTGAAAGTTTGTCTAAATGAGGCAAATAATATATGGTTGGAAAGATATCAAAAATACGAAACTTATTCATGTTGAACGTTTTCTCAAATTCGCAACCGTTGAAGAGTAATTTGGATTACGGTGTGACTCATCCTGCTGTTTTTCCGTTAGAAAAAACAGAGTACCTGTACTGATCTACGTGTGCGTTTGTACTGATGTATTCTTTAAAGAGTAATTTTGAAAGGTTCTGAAAAGAAGAGTACTTGAACTGATGTTTGCATGGGTTTGTACTAAGCATGTTTTTCACTAACAAGATTTTGCTCGTAAGTTTTGAACGGTTTATTGTATCGTCGCCCCTCTACTTGCATGGTTTATATCATCGAGCTGAATGATAATTTTTTCAAAAGGAAAATGTTTTTGTTCTTTTTTTGAACTAAACATTTTGTTACAGTGATGTTCTAGACTTTTCTTATTTTACGACTTGTACTTTTTCCATTTGAATTGCATGGGGTTTCTTTTTTGCTTGAACTTTTACAAGTTGAATTTCTGTCATTTCTTTTATTTGAGCGGACCACCATTTTTAACTTGTCTTGATCAATATTTTTAATTCAACCAATTTTCCTTTGTGAACGGACCTATTGTTTTCTGTCGGAAAATTGAGTACTCGTACTAATATATGTGTCTGTTTGTCTTGAGATGTTTTTGGTAGAGTAATTTTGAATGGTTCTAAAACAAGAGTACTTGTCTTGATGTTTGCATCGATTTGTACTAAATGTGTTTTCACTAACTAGACTTTTTCTTTGTTTTTGGGTAATTTTTTCTCATAAGTTTTCAACGGTTTCTTTGTATCATAGTCCCCGAACTCGCATGGTTTATATCGCTGAACTGAATGCTATGTTTTTCCAAAATATAGGCGCTGTTGGACTGATCTCGTTGTCCCATCTGAGCAATCGATTGCAGAACTTGGACATCGGACTGATCTCGTTGTCCCATCTGGACGGATCAGTTGCGTAACTTGGACATCAACGTCACAGAATACCAAAAGCTAACCATCTTTCATTTTACAAACTATCATTGTTTTTAATTTGTACTTGATCAATATTTTTATTCAAACCATTTTTTATTCTTGCACGCACAGACAAGTTGTCATGTATAACTTCTTTGAAGAAGTAGCAACCATCTCATCATATACAGAATTTTTTCACATATACAATACATGCACATGAATAACATATACACCACACCATTGCACATTTTCATACATGAATGACATATACACCACAATCGATTGCACATTTTCTCGCTATTAGAAGCCTCTTCAGATTTAATGGTTTATCTTGGGCATAACAAATTAACCAAAAGCGAATTACTAAGGTTCAAGTTCTTGAATTACAGACCAAAAACCAAGCAAACAAAGGATAAATAGAGGATTGCGTGGTCTAAGAGAGATCAATTGCAATACATTTTCACTCCATTTTCACTCAAGAATAACATGACCGAATAAGAAGTTCAAAACTGGAGCGAGAGCACTTTCACTCCATTTTTCCTTTCGGTATCGTTGGACACAAGCTCCTTGAGGAAGCCTGCATGGTCAGAGCACGTTGGTCCTGCAATTGTGTCGGCGTGGAGAAGGAGCCTCATGGTCCGCCCATAGCAGGTAACTTCTCGCACTACAACAAATCAAAAGCGAGTAAATGTACACATTTTGGACATACAAGCATTATGGAAATTTGCAGAAATTACATGGTGTATCCTGATACAAAGTACTGATGCTTTGGGAATTTTCGAGCAGGGAAGAGAATTGCAGGCAGCTCAAGCATCAAGAGCAGAAGAGCATGGGCTCACCGGGGAACGAGGTAGACAGACGACAGTGGCTGGCCCAGTGCCCGGCTCGCCGACAGGCTTCAGTTCGGGCTGGATTCATCAAAGATGTCAAGCTTATAAGCATTGCAAGAACAACTAAGATGGAGAGAATACACTGAGCACCATGTCTAAATCTCAGGTTAGAGGTTGGTCCAATAAAATTATGAGGTCAGTGCTTCCTTAGAAGTAACAAGATGCAAGCTTAGTTTTTAGGTTACAAATTTGTAAATACTAGTACTGCTACCAGCATTTTACAAATACTAGCGAACTTGAACTTGTGGTCTATCAAGATCTGAACTGATTGTGTTACAAGCACAAACACAAAATCTAATGAAGCTTGCATAAGTACCAACTTTTCAGCGGTTCATTTCAAAATTCAACAATTCAATTTTCAATAGATCAAACTAAGGAAAGTCAATCGACCAAGGGTGGCCAACGACCACAGTTGCTCACGGTGTGCGACAATGTCCAACAACCTCTATCTTGGCTCATTGTGGAGCGCGTCTTTGGGCGTAATCCATGGCCTGGCATATGAGATGCAAAAAAGAGTTAGAGTGGACTTAAGCTAATTTTTTATAGCTGATGATGTAGCATTACAAAAAATAATATACTTTAGCCCATAAATGCAAAGTACCCTGAACTTTTCTGGAGCTTTTTGTTGAACTGAAGCATGCTCCGGAGCATGACGAGATTGAGCGGATTGGGCTCACATCTCGCACAAATAACAAACACAGAGCACACAACATGCATGCCCGCACAACATCAGACGCAATTCATGAACTTGCAACACAATAGCAGCAGTGAATATTCTTTTATTACCTTCTTTGTAGCAGTAGCATCAAGCACACTAGGTAACAGCTAGGAGCTAACAGGAGGTGCACCAACAGCTAGTGGCAGCAAGTCCCGGTCGTCCTGGATGCGGCTGGAAAAGAGAAGCAGATGAAGGGCGAGGTCATCCTAGTTTCAAAGATATCAAACAGCAAAGTACTGATCAAAATCAATCATTGTTCATATCTCCAAATCCAGTGCAAAAAATTAGAAGTTACTGTGTCAACAAGCGATGTTGATTTACTCCAAAACACAAAATTTATGAAGAGAACATCCATCACACACTTTTGGTCTGCACAACAATGTTCCTAGAACTGTCCACGTTCAGAATTGAAAGAAGTTTATGTTTTATAGTGATGAAATGACCATCAAGCATGGCACGAGGAGCTTGGACGGAGAAGCGAGGAAGAGTTGGACTAGTGTGTGTCCTATACCTGGACAGGGACAGGAAGGGTGACACCAGAGGACTACGACGTCGGTGTCAACAGAGCTGCCCTACTAGATACAGCGCGTGGCCTCTCCAGGGGCGTGAGGCATCGGGGGATGCCAAAGTTAACAAAGGTAATTCCTAAATATATATCAAAGTGAGTACTGGACAAGAAGTGCAAATTTGTAGCAGCACATAGATTGAACTTACATAATTTTGAAACGTGTACTAATGATACTTTTGCGCACGCACCCAACTATTTTGTGTTTTTTCATGAACTGAAAAAATAATACAAACCAAACTAATAATGAGTTTAGTACAGAAACCAACTATAGAAAATGTACTTACTGGACAATACCATGTGAAACAATATAATGCTATGTGAACCTTTTTGATGGACGAGCTTTTAATTTTTATTTTCAGACTTCTAAAATGAATATCTGAACCACCGTAATGGGGTGTGGTAACCAAAATTCAGAAGAGTACAAACTCAATAAGGCACCATACTAAAATAAGTCGCGGTGGGTACCAGGGGTGTCAGTTTTGTGCTTGACATGTAAGATGATCTGCAAACACACACAAAGGTGAAACTGAAAAATTTGGTTTTTTTATGTATAACCATACAAAAACATCTATGGATTTCACTCTTCAAAATGGGTTCAAACACCACTTCTAAGCAATACATCCGAGCTAGCGTCCATTCATCCAGCCCTCTCTATTTCATCACTTGACACGAGCAAGCACGTACCTTGGCCTGGACATCTTGTACAGGTGAACGGATAGGGGTGGTGACTGTGAACGGCCAGGTCGCTCCTGCGGCGGAGCCCCGCCGGTAGGAGATGGCGCGGTGGTGTGGGAGCCAGGGTAGATGGGGCGCTGCGGCTGCCCGGGACAGTGCTCTGAACTGAAATTCATTTTTTTCAATAAGTGTATGAGTGCATGCTGTTCTGAACCAAGAGCAGGATCTTATATGTACTCTTTTGTTAGAGGATTAATGTCAATGATGCATCGCTTTTGATGCTTCTTTACGCATGAAAGCTAATTAAAAATTCTACAACACTTTTAATGGAAGAACAATAGAGGAGGGAGATGACCTGGAGCAGAGTTTGTAGGCGACGATCTAGTTCATCCATGAAGATTCTTTCCCATGGTGAGAGGTGAATCTGCAGGGTGTGCCAGCAAGCCATCACCGAGAGATGGTAGGGCCTCGCCGGCCTCTCACCCGAGGAGGTGCTTGATAGCCTGGCCCGTGTGCGCGGCAAGGGGGAGGAGAGACTCCAATGCTCGTCACCGTCGAACTGAACCCCACACCTCTATTGAACTGCTGAAATATTTTAGTACGGGTTAGATATAGTGCCAAACTAGTACCTGAAAATCTCATCTCCAAATATGCATGTCAATCTTCACAGTTGGAAGTAATCTGAGCTATCTCAAAACATCGAACCGATACATACATGCATGAACAAAACCGGTACAAGCAATACAAACAATCAATATGAGGTGGAATCTCTAGATGAATAAGAACAAAGTTAAAATAAGATTTTTTTGAACCAAACTAAAATAATAAATTGTACTGAACACCTAAAGAGCGTGTTCTTTTTCACATCTTCCCAACTACTCAATTAGTAGAACACGTGTACACATTTTAATAGCAGAAGCAAACTGAGAGAGAGATTGCCGTGAGAGTGTCGTAAACACATGTAGAGGACTACCATCAGCTCTCAACTTGGACGGCTGCCAGCAACCATTGTGGACCGACCGGTGGTGGTGTGGCCCAACCAGAGGAGGTCGGTGGCTACGCGATGCGTTGTCAGGATGATGCATAAGAATTAAACTGAACGAATTTTAGATATTGAATTGAACTGAAAGAATAAACTGGACATCACCCGTACATTAGCTTTTATTTGACAACATAGAAATATAAGATGCACTATGTTTGGGGAAGGAGGCGCTGTGGGGAGGCAACGACAGCTTTTCCCGATGTACCATGCTTTCTATTTCAATGCTCACACTAGCCAAAGTAGTAGAAGTTGTCCCATGATTTGTTATGCAAGGGGAAACACATAATCTTTTATAGCTTTACTTTCTTTGGGAGGAAGTGGAAGAAGGATTAACTAATATTTGTTCTTGGCACAAGAAATATATTTGAACCTAGACGATTTAATCTGGTTGAACTGAGGCAATCAAACCGATTAGCACATCTAGGTATAAGGAGACGATTTAACTAGTTGAACTGAGACAGATTAGCACCACTAATACAATATTATACTATAAAAATGACTCCCATTCCAATAGCTCAACAAGCATCCAATTATTCCTCAAACTTCCAGTCCTGGAACCATAATCAGTATTTGTTCTAACGAACAATTAACATGCACAGTAGGAATGATGTATCTCTTTAATGAGTGAATTGCCTCGAACAAACACTAATTTTGATTTGGAGCGGACTACATTAACATATGGGCAAAACCGTTGTTTTTTTCTCTAGCCAATCGAACTGATACCATAATTATAGAAGAACTGATGCAATACGTACATATGGAAGATTTTTACCTTTTCAGCCAACATTTTCATCGAACAGGTGTTGTGCACCCAAGAATCAGAGTGAAATGAGGCTAGGCAGAGAGCATCTGAGAGAGGGATAGAGGAGATGGCGACATTGCAGCCAGCAGCTGCTGCTCCTCGTCTTAGAGGGTGAGAGAAAGGACAGCGAGCACGCCACGACGGAGCACGCACGGCCACGTCGTCCTCGTCGTCATGGAGAAGTAGGACTGCCAAGGATGGGAGCGGGGCGAGGACGTGGGTCAGCTCGAGAAGGAGGATGGGGGCGAGCTCCGTCGACGATGACCGATGTAGAGGGTGGTGATTCGGTCGGGGCGGCTGAACCGAGGTGTCCCGACGGCGGGATGAGACGGAGAGGTGCCATCGGCGGCGGCAGCAGGCGGGCAGGAGGCCTGGGCGAGGCGCCGCGAGGAGGAAGGTGCCTGGACACTGGGGTAGAGGGAGGTGGCGATGCTGAGGTGGAGGAAGGCGGCGGTGTGCGGGGAGAGAGGCGGCCATGGCGCTCGGGTGGAGAAAGGCGGTAGCGCGTGGGAAGGGAGGCAGCAACGCGTGGGGAGGGAGGCGGCGGTCGTGCTGGGGTGGAGGAAGGTGGCAGCGCGTGGGGCGGGAGGCGGCGGCGGGCGGTGCCAGGAGGAGGAAGAGGAGCGGGACCGGTGACACACTTGGTCCGGAGGAGCAAGAAGAGCAGGGTCGCCGGCGCTCTTGGTCGGGAGAAAATGAGGAGAAGTGCGATGACGGGTATGGGGAATCGGAGATTTGGAAGGAGGTGGATTCGTCGCTGACGATGATGTGGCGTCGCGGGCTCCTCGCTCATTGCCGCCACCGCCGCCGCCACACGACCGCCTCCCATGGAAGGAGGCGGGTAGGTTGGGGGCGGGTCGGGGAGATTCTACTGGTATGCGCGTCGCGCCCTTATAGGACCGAGGGGTAACAGAATAATATAAGCACTATTTTGATCACGGGATCAGAATAATATTCTGATCACAACCTGCCCTGCCCCGCAAGTAGTACGTTGAACTTCCCTGTGAACTCGGTTGAACTTCCGACAACATTGCCCAAACGGGACTTGCGATATACCGTTGGAAAGCTGTGGACACCAATATCATGACCCAACTTAAATTTTTGGCAAAAATACAAGCGGTTTAAGAGCAGTTTTGAAAACCATTTTTTCTTCGCACAAAAAAACGTGAATCGTATTTTCAATTGCATTTCTAAACCGTTTATCGGAATGAGGCATATAATATGGCGTTGGAAAGCTGCTGCAAAACCGCTCCTTCCACATGTTGAAAGTTTTTTCTAATTCCCTATGGTTAAAGAGTAATTTGAAAAAACGTAAAATTTCGTAAACCGAGCAGCTGAGTTCGTTTTTTCGATGTCATTTCTAAACGGCTAATCCAATGGAGGCATATGATATGGCGTTGGAGAGCTTATGAAAATGCGCTACTTTTTCATCTGGAAAGTTTTTTTTCTAATTCTGAATGGTTTAAGAGTAATTTAGAAAATGGTCCAAGTCCTACTGAGTTCGTATTTTTGAGCTAATTTTTTAACCGTGCGTCCGAATGCAGCAAATTATATGGCGTTGGAAAGCTTGAACAAATGCGAAACTTTTTGGTATGTATTGTTTCTCCCAATTCTTTACAGTTTTAAGTCAGTTTCGAAAATGGCGAAAAACGCATTTTTGCCGTAATTTCTACAAACTTTATCGAAATTGGGCAAATAATATAGCGTTGAAAGGAAAATTCGAAACTTTTTCATGTTAAAGGTTTTCTCTGATTCCTAGCCGTTTTCAAGTAATTCCGAAAAAGGCGGGATCATTCGCTCGCCCTCTACACAAAAATGTATTCTTCAAAATGCACCGCGTGAAGAACTGAACTTCTCGGGGTGTGTAGCTGAACTTCACTCTGTTTTTCACGTGATTTTTTTGCTCGTAGATCTTCATCCACTGCTCGTAGCTCTCCATTCCACTCACGGGAATTGAGGGGTGATATACCGATGGGAAGCTGCTGTAAACACGCAACTTTCCCGTATTGATCATTTTTTCATACTCGCGACGATTTTGAAAGTTTTTCATCTTAAATTCATTCAGCGTAGTAGTTGAACTTCCTGCTGTTTCCACGCTGAACTTCTGTGACGTATTTTGGATGTCTAAATACGTGGTGATCATCTCTCACAAGAATTTTTTGAACTTTTCCGCGCCGAGCACTTGAACTTGTAGCAACCATTTTTTTCATTTATGAGTTGTTTTAAAAGTGCAAAAAAATGACGTTGTGTTTTTAATTTTTTGAACATGTAAATCCTAGGTTTTAGTAAACTCTGAACTTCTGTGTTATTTCAATTTGAACTTCACCTTTTTATATTTTGATTAAATAATTGTATTCGATTTTTATACGAAAAAAATCGAGCATGGAAATACAAGGTGAACCTCTCTCGCAAGGATTTTTGAACCTCCCGGACAGATCACTTGAACTTCTTTCAACAAACATTTTAAGCTTTTATTTTTCTATACTTTTTATTCTCACCTGGAATGCATTCCTGGCACTAGTTGCACTTCTCGTTGTTTCACTTTGAACTTTTGTCACATATTTTTGTTCAACCTCTCTCACAAGAATTTTTCAACTTTCTCGGGTCGAGCACTTGAACTTCTAGCAACAAATTTTTTGGACTTTGCCTTTTTATTCTTTTTTCTCTCATACGAAATGCACACCACACAGTAAATGAACTTCTGACAGTTATCAAACCGAACTTCTCTCTATTTCGCTTTCATAACAGAAAAAGTCTGAGTTTTTTATATACATCGAACCTCTCTAATTTTCTATTTGAACTTCTTTGTGTATTTTTTTAGAAATGTGAAAATTGTAGTTTTGTTAGAAGCATCGAACTTCTTTGTTATTTTCAATTGAACTTATTGGTACATAAACATCCAATTGCTCTGTTAATTCAATTTGAACTTCTTCGTTTAATTCTTATAGTAACGGGAAAAATATATGAGTTTTTTTCGTAAAAGTTGAATAGTCCGACCTTCACGTTTTGTTGTTTTTGAACTTCATTTCTTTTAGAAACAATTGGTTAAATTATATGTTTCCGACAAAGCTTTTACTTCTCATTCGAACTTCACTAGTAAATTCTTCACTTTCGATGTTACTTGCCGATGATTTTTTTGGAAGTTTTTAGTGATTTTGACCTCCCCATCTTTTTAGACATGAACTTCAACTTTTTTTGTAGTGTTTTGATTTTTCCAAACATCCCTATTTCACGTCTGCAAACACATGATCCCCTAAAAAATGTATATACACACACAAAGCATCAACCTCCCTATATTCGAACTTCTGTCATTGATATTTCTGAACGTTTTGAGAATGCTCCGAGGTTTTCAAACAGAATACACGGACTTCCATGCACGAACAACCAGCATCGGCCGTGTCAACGCCTCTTTCTCCGGCAAACCGAACTTCACTTATGTGTACAGAATACATGATTTAAGCCCTGAAAACCACAAAAGAATCTTGAAATATTTTTTCAACCCTGAGCACACACTCATCTCATGTCAATTTTTTTCCAGTATTAGATTAGCACCATGACATACAAACAAAACTTGGCTATAAAATCAGTTAGTACACAAGTTTGCTATCTGTTTGAAGTTGAACAAGTTCAACAGAGAAATGATGTATTGAGAAGCAATTAGACAGAGAGAGATGTTGTACTGAGAAGCAATTAGAGAGAGAAAGTAGTGCCAAGCACATGCACATGCGCTTGCGTGGTTTCTTGGTGGTATCCACGAATCAGTTTTTTAAGCAAGTAATGCGTGGGGCAGTTGTTCTACTGAGAAGCTCCGCACGAGAGACGGGTCGCACCAGCGGTGGGGGGTCATGCCCGCCGACAACAGGGCGACGCAGGCCTCCTCGCGAGCAATACCTGAACTTCAGGTGGCCGTGTTGGTGAGCGGCCAAGGCGGCCAAGGAACGACGAAGATCTGGACCTGGTGGAATGGGGTGGGGGCAGGGTCGGGCGCGTGGTGGAGGCAGCCGCCGTCTGGTCGGTCCCATGGGGCGGATCCGCATGCGTGGGGTGCCGGCGGCAGAGAAGACCAGGGCGTGAGCGGGGCCGTCGGCTAGCTCCGTGGTCGGTGGCATCACCGATCAAGCGCTGGTGATGGAGGAGTATCACCAGAGAAGGAGGAGGTAGTGGCGGGCCGACGGAGGCACGTGGTCCTCCAAAGTCGGGGTAGGAGGCAGCCGTCGGCACGGGCTCGGTTGGGACGGGAATCGAGCGCGCGGTTGGGAGGTGCGGGCGGCGCGAGGCGGGCGGCGCTGTTTGGGCCTCGTCTGGTGACGGCATGAGAGCGGCGGCGCCGGTTAGGGCGAGTCTTGGCGGCGAGGGGGCGGGTGAGGGCGATGCAGTTCTGCGCGGACCGATCGGGGCGGGTGGTGGGGAGCGGTCGGGGGAGGTGGGTGGGGGCAGGAGGTGTGGAGGAGTTTTTCCCTCGGGTTTTTTTCTCGGGAAGTTCATGTCGCGCCCTTATAGGGGCCATCGTGATCCAAATAACTATTCTAATCCTGGTATTAAAATAGTGTTGTCCTATATATATATATATGTTCAATTTGCAAGCAGTGCACCAAATGTTTATGCATCAGCTATAGGGAAAAGATAAAAAACTTTCCATAACAGATGAAGTTTAATGTTCAGTTTACGAGCAGTGCTAAAAATCAGTACATCAGTGCTGAACATGTACATTCATCAGTTCGACTGAAACTAAACCAGATACAAAATAGAGAACAAAGTTTAATAATGCCCAACGATGCAAGTTCAACTTGTACATTGCCTCAGTGCATGACATGTTACCCATAGCATGTATACGAGAAAATGTAGAAACGATTAATCCCAAAACTATTGAATGTCATTGCAGAAACATGCAAGGCGGCACACGCAGCGAGGGTTTGATGAGCCAAGCAGATATGGGGCACCGCCTGGTTGGGTAACACCAGAAATAGCACCTGGATACTTCAACAATACATGCAGATTTCAAACTACACCAGAATCATCAGAAGCACGGAGATGTTCTTCTATGCAGCAAGCACCGATATCTGGGAATACAAGCTTTGCCACTGCTGGGTTGCAATAAGGTCAACAATTTCCCCAACAACAAATGTTTTCCTTCCCTAGCGCATGCATAAAGGCAAGGACACACGGGCTTCCACCAGTCGCTCCGTCAACATCAATCATCTGTGCTGCAAAAGCGGTTGCGACGGGAAGACTAGGCCAAAGAGACAGAAATTTTGGCCACTCTAGCAGGGTGCAAAGTAGAAGATATGAGCCATATAGACAGGAGCAACCTCACAACAAATCTGAGGGAAGATGGCCGTACAATGAGAGACAGAGAGCTTCATCAACATTGGTCCCTCCAAGAGATGCATTGCTGCATGTGCCAAGGGTGACACTACCCGCGCCCATACACCAGGGTGAACAGGAAACACCGGAGGCAGCACAGAGCTATACACATGTAAGTATCCATTCAGAAAAAAAACATACAAGCACAGTCCATACCCTGGTACTGTGACCACCCCATCTAACATTTTCATAATTGTGTTTTTGTTTCCTCACTATTGCGTGCAGCCACCAAACATTGAAGCTTATGTTCTGCCAAGGCTAGAGATGCGCTTTGAAACTTTCAAAGAAGCAAAGGACTTCTACAACGTCTATGCAAAGTACACGGGTTTTGCTGTCAGGGAAGGCTCCAAGGTTGAGACCAGAGTCTACCTTTATTGCACGTGCTATGGAGTCTATGAATCGAAGGTGTCAGAAGCAAATAGACAGCAGAACAAGACGACAGCCAGGACTAACTACGGGGCTAAAACGAGGCTGAAGAGGGAAAAGAATGGAACACTTGTCGTAAAAGAGATGGTCTGGGAACACAACCACAGGCTACAATTCTCCCCCCAAATGCTTGTCTTCTTGCACTCCCACAAAAACTTTGACAAAACAATCTTGGAGTACGTCAAGTACCTGCAGTTCAAAGGCATTGAACACGCGCAAATCATGAGCATACTGGGCGGTGATGACCCCGGTAGATACTTCCTCGAAATGAATGCCAAAGACCTGATTAACATGTAAGTACAAACTTGTTCTCCTATCATAAACCCCCTCCTTCTTTTTTTCCTCTGTCAGTATAAACATATTATGCAACGCATGACCTGATGCCAGTTTAACATGCATTTTTGAATGACTGTTCACTTTTAATATGCAGCAAAGCAAAGAATTCAAGGATGGATGATGTGGACGATGTCCTAAAGAATGTCAACTTCTTTAGGGAGATGAAAGCTATAAACAGGGAACTCTTCTATGACATGCAACTTGATGAGTCCGACAGAGTTAATAACATATTCTGGGTGGACGCAAGCTGCCGAGGGGCGTATCAGGACTTTGGTGACTGCGTAACCTTTGACACCACATATAAGACCAACAAGTATCATATGCTACTTCGGGGTGTTTGTGGGTACTAACAACCACTTACACACTACATTCTTTGGTTTCGCACTGATAAGAGATGAGGATGCAGATTCATTCAGATGGTTGTTCAAGACATTTTTTAGGTGCATGAGAGGGAAGGCTCCTACATGCATCCTCACGGGTACAACCGCCAAAACCACCCCAACCAGCCCCCCAAAGAAGGAAAATAGCACGGTAAAAATGTTGTGTCAGTTCTATTTGTATATATGCACTACTGCTACGTCTTGAGCTTGCGTTGGTTTTCCACGAAGAGGAGAGGGTGATGCAGCAAGTGTAGCGTAAGTATTTGCCTCAGTTTTGAGAACCAAGGTATCAATCCAGTAGGAGGCTTCTCAAAAGTCCCACGCACCTACACAAACAAACTGAGAACTCGCAACCAACGCAATAAAGGGGTTGTCAATCCCTTCACGGCCACTTGCAAAAGTGAGATCTAATAAAGATAGTATGATAAGACAAATATATTTTTGGTATTTTATAATATAGATGCAAAAATTAAAGATGCAAATAAAAGTAGATTGGAAGCAAATATGATAAGAGGTAGACCCGGGGGCCATAGGTTTCACTAGTGGCTTCTCTCAAGATAGCATAAGTGTTATGGTGGGTGAACAAATTACTGTCGAGCAATTGATAGAAAAGCGCATAGTTATGAGATTATCTAGGCATGATCATGTATATAGGCATCACGTCCATAACAAGTAGACCAACTCCTGCCTGCATCTACTACTATTACTCCACACATCGACTGCTATCCAACATGCATCTAGAGTATTAAGTTATTAAGAACAGAGTAACGCATTAAGCAAGATGACATGATGTAGAGGGATAAACTCATGCAATATGATATAAACCCCATCTTGTTATCCTCGATGGCAACAATACAATACGTGCCTTGCAACCCTTTACACATTTGGTAAGGACACCGCAAGATTGAACCCAAAGCTAAGCACTTCTCCCATGGCAAGAAAGACCAATCTAGTAGGCCAAACTAAACTGATAATTCGAAGAGACTTGCAAAGATAACTCAATCATACATAAAATAATTCAGAGAAGATTCAAATATTATTCATAGATAAACTTGATCATAAACCCACAATTCATCGGATCTCGAAAAACACACCGCAAAAAGAGTTTACATCGAATAGATCTCCACAAGAGAGGGGGAGAACATTGTATTGAGATCCAAAAAGAGAGAAGAAGCCATCTAGCTAATAATTATGGACCCGTAGGTCTGTGGTAAACTACTCACAACTCATCGGAGGGGCAAGGATGTTGATGTAGAGGCCCTCCATGGTTGATTCCCCCTCCGGCAGAGTGCCGGCGAAGGCTCCAAGATGGGATCTCGCGGATACATAAGGTTACGGCGGTGGAAATTTTGATTCGTGGTTCCCCTGGATGTTTTCGGGGTACGTAGGTATATATAGGAAGAAGAAGTACGTCGTTGGCCGCCCGAGGGGCCCACGAGATAGGGGGGCACGCCCTATAGGGGGGGCCCTCCCATCTCGTGGAGGCCTCGGTTGCTTCTTGACTTGCACTCCAAGTCCTCTGGATCACGTTTGTTCCAAGAGATTTCTAGAAGCAAAGTTCAAACCGGCATAAAATTTTTGTATGATCATCCATAAGTTCGAACCATGAGTAGGGCAATTGCAAAGCATCAACTTCATTCTTTCCCAAGATTGGGCAACATGCTCGTGATCAAGTTGTTTAAAATTCATAATATCATTCCTAAGAGTGATGATCTTAGCGGGAGGAAAATACTTAGAGATAAAAGCATCTTTGCACTTGTTCCAAGAATCAATACTATTCTTAGGCAAAGACGAAAACCAAACTTTAGCGCGATCACTAAGTGAAAACGGAAATAACTTCAATTTGACAATATTGTTATCCGTATCTTTCTTCTTTTGCATATCACACAAATCAACAAAGTTGTTTAGATGAGTAGTGGCATCTTCGCTAGGAAGGCCGGCGAATTGATCTTTCATAACAAGATTCAGCAAAGCGGTATTGATTTCACAAGACTCATCATTATTAAGAGGAGCAATCGGAGTACTAAGGAAATCATTATTATTGGTATTCGAGAAATCACACAATTTGGTATTATCTTGCGCCATGGCAACAAGTAATCCAACACACAAGCAAACAGAAAAACGGCAAGCAAAAGAGAGAGGAGATCGGGAAAGAGAGGGCGAATAAAACGGCAAGGGTGAAGTGGGGAGAGGAAACGAGATGCAAATGGCAAATAATGTAAGTGCGAGGGAGATGGGTTTGTGATGGGTACTTGGTATGTCTTGACTTGAGCGAAGACCTCCCGGCAATGGCGCCGTAAATCCTTCTTGCCACGCCTTGAGCTTATGTTGGTTTTCCTCAAGAGGAGAGGGTGATGCAGCAAGTGTAGCGTAAGTATTTGCCTCAGTTTTGAGAACCAAGGTATCAATCCAGAGGAGGCTTCTCAAAAGTCCCACGCACCTACACAAACAACCGAGAACTCGCAACCAACGCAATAAAGGGGTTGTCAATCCCTTCACGGCCACTTGCGAAAGTGAGATCTAATAAAGATAGTATGATAAGATAAATATATTTTTGGTATTTTATAATATAGATGCAAAAAGTAAAGATGCAAATAAAAGTAGATTGGAAGCAAATATGATAAGAGATAGACCCGGGGGCCATAGGTTTCACTAGTGGCTTCTCTCAAGATAGCATAAGTGTTACGGTGGGTGAACAAATTACCGTCGAGCAATTGATAGAAAATCACATAGTTATGAGATTATCTAGGCATGATCATGTATATAGACATCACGTCCATAACAAGTAGACCGATTCCTTCTTGCATCTACTACTATTACTCCACACATCGACCGCTATCCAGCATGCATCTAGAGTATTAAGTTCATAATAACAGAGTAACACATTAAGCAAGATGACATGATGTAGAGGGATAAACTCATGCAATATGATATAAACCCCATCTTGTTATCCTCGATGGCAACAATATTATACGTGCCTTGCAACCCTTTCTGTCACTTGGTAAGGACACCGCAAGATTGAACCCAAAGCTAAGCACTTCTCCCATGGCAAGAAAGATCAATCTAGTAGGCCAAACTAAACTGATAATTCGAAGAGACTTGCAAAGATAACTCAATCATACATAAAAGAATTCAGAGAAGATTCAAATATTATTCATAGATAAACTTGATCATAAACCCACAATTCATCGGATCTCGACAAACACACCGCAAAAAGAGTTTACATCGAATAGATCTCCACAAGAGAGGGGGAGAACATTGTATTGAGATCCAAAAAGAGAGAAGAAGCCATCTAGCTAATAACTATGGACCCGTAGGTCTGTGGTAAACTACTCACAACTCATCGAAGGGGCAAGGATGTTGATGTAGAGGCCCTCCGTGGTTGATTCCCCCTCCGACAGAGTGCCGGTGAAGGCTCCAAGATGGGATCTCGCGGATACAGAAGGTTACGGCGGTGGAAATTGTGTTTCGTGGTGCCCCTGGATGTTTTCGGGGTACGTAGGTATATATAAGAAGAAGAAGTACGTCGGTGGCCGCCCGAGGGGCCCACGAGACAGGGGGCATGCCCTATAGGGGGGGGGAGCGCTCTCCTATCTCGTGGAGGCCTCGGCTGCTTCTTGACTTGCACTCCAAGTCCCCTGGATCACGTTTGTTCCAAAAATCACGCTCCCGAAGGTTTCATCCCGTTTGGACTCCGTTTGATATTCCTTTTCTTCGAAATACTGAAATAGGCAAAAAAACAGCAATATGGGCTGGGCCTTCGGTTAGTAGGTTACTCCAAAAAATGATATAAATGTGTAAAATAAAGCCCATAAACATCCAAAAGGGGTAATATAATAGCATGGAGCAATCAAAAATTATAGATACGTTGGAGACGTATCAAGCATCCCCAAGCTTAATTCCTGCTCGTCCTCGAGTAGGTAAATGATAAAAAAAAGAATTTTTGATGTGGAATGCTACCTAGCATAATTCATAATGTAATTTTATTTATTGTGGCATGAATGTTCAGATCCAAATGAATACAAAATAAAAGTTCATATTGATAAAAGAAATAGTAATACTTCAAGCATACTAATCAAAGTAATCATGTCTTCTCAAAATAGCATGGCAAAATCATATAGTTAGGCTATGCTTCATTTTCGTCACACAAAGATGTTCCCAACTTCTATACCCCCGATGACAAGCCAAGCAATTGTTTCATACTTAAATAATATCAAACTTTTTCAACCTTCACGCAATACATGAGCGTGAGCCATGGATATATCACTATGAGTGGAATAGAATATGATGATGGGGATTGTGTGGAGAAGACAAAAAAGGAGAAAGTTTCACATAAACGAGGATAATCAACGGGCTATGGAGATGCCCATCAATTGATGTCAACATGAGGAGTAGGGATTGCCATGCAACAGATGCACTAGACCTATAAATGAATGCTCAACAAAAGAAAACTAATGGGTGTGCATCCAACTTGCTTGCTCACGAAGACCTAGGGCATTTGAGGAAGCCCATCGTAGGAATATACAAGCCAAGTTCTATAATGAAAAATTCCCACTAGTATGAAAAAGACAACTTATGAGACTCACTATATGAAAAACATGGTGCTACTTTGAAGCACAATATATGAGACTCACTACATGAAGAACAAAGTGCTACTTTGAAGCACAAGTGTGGTAAGAGGATAGTAGCATTGTCCCTTCTCTCTTTTTCTCTCATTTTTTTATTTTTTTATTTGGGCCTTTTCTCTTTTTTTTTGGCCTCTTTTTTTCTTTTCTTTTTTTATTTTTCGTCCGGAGTCTTATCCCGACTTGTGGGGTAATCATGGTCTCCATCATCCTTTCCTCACTTGGGATAATGCTCTAAAAATGATGATCATCACACTTTTATTTCTTACAACTCAACAATTACAACTCGAAACTAGAACAAGATATGACTCTATATGAATGCCTCCGGTGGTGTACCGGGATGGTGCAATGAATCAAGAGTGACATGTATGAAAAATAATGCATGGTGGCTTTTCCACGAATACGATGTCAACTACATGATCATGCAAAGGCAATATGCCAAAAGTAAAGTATGTCATGATAATGATGAACGGAACGGTGGAAAGTTGCATGGCAATATATCTCGGAATGGCTATGGAAATGCCATAATAGGTAGGTATGGTGGCTGTTTTGAGGAAGATATAGGGAGGTTAATGTGTGATAGAGCGATCGTATCACGGGTTTGATGCACCGCTGAAGTTTGCACCAACTCTCAAGGTGAGAAAGGGCAATGCACGGTAACGAAGAGGCTAGCAAAGGCGGAAAGGTAAAAGTGCGTATAATCCATGGACTCAACATTAGTCAAAAGAACTCATATACTTATTGCAAAAATTTAGAAGTCATCAAAATCAAGTACTACGCGATGCTCCTAGGGGATAGATTGGTAGGAAAAGACCATCGCCGTCCCCGACCGCCACTCATAAGAATGCACAAGCCAGGTACACTTCATGTTTCAAATTTGTTACACAACTTTAACCATACGTGCATGCTACGGGACTTGCTAACTTCAACACAAGCATTATTTAAATTCATAATCAACCCACTAGCATGACTTTAATATTACTACCTCCATATCTCAAAACAATTATCAAGTATCAAGTTGATCATAGCATCCAATTCACTTCCTATGATAGTTTTTATTATACCCAACTTGGATGTTCATCATTCTAGGACCAACTTTATGACCATAGCAAATACCATGCTGTTCTAAAATACTCTCAAAATAATATAAGTGAAGCATGAGAGACTAGCAACTTCTTCAAAATTAAGACACCACCGTGCTCTAAAAGATATAAGTGAAGCACTAGAGCAAAAACTATCAAGCTCAAAAGATATAAGTGAAGCACATAGAGTATTCTAGAAAATTCTAATCAAATAGGATTCTCCCAAAATGTGTGTACAACAAGGATGATTGTGGTAAACTAAAAAGCAAAGACTAATATAATACACGACGCTCCAAGCAAAACACTTATCATGTGGCGAATAAAAATATAGCTCCAAGTAAAGTTAACAATGAACGAAGACGAAAGAGGGGATGCCTTCCCGGGGCATGCTCAAGCTTAGGCTTTTGGTTATTCTTGAATATCTTGGGGTGCCTTGGGCATCCCCAAGCTTAGGCTCTTGCCACCCTTTATTCCATAGTCCATAGAAGCTTAACCAAAACTTGAGAACTTCACAACACAAAACTAAACAGGAAATCTTATAAGCTCCGTTAGTGAAACTAAACAAAACCACCACATAAGGTACTGAAATGAACTCATTCTTTATTTAATTTGGTGTTAAACCTACTGTATTCCAACTTCTCTATGGATTATAAACTATTTTATTGGCCATAGATTCATCAAAATAAGCAAACGACACACGATAAACAGAATCTGTCAAAAACAGAATTGTCTGTAGTAATCTGTACCTAACGCAAACTTCAGGAACTCAAAAAATTCAGAAAAAATAGGAAGACCTAGGAAATTTGTTTATTGATCAGAAGCAATTGGAATCACTATTTTATCACGTTCTGGTGATTTTTAACAATTGTTTTCGTGAACTGAAAGTTTCTGGAAATTACAGCAAGATCAAATCAACTATCATCCAAGAAGATCCTATAGGTTTAACTTGTCACAAACACTAATTAAAAGATAAAGCCACATCTAAACAGAAGTTATATGGATTATTTATTACTAAACATAAACAAAAACAAAAAATACAAAGAAAATTGGGTTGCCTCCCAACTAGCGCCATCGTTTAACGCCCCTAGCTAGGCATAAAAGCGAAGATAGATCTAACGAGTGCCGTCTTTGGCACTAAAATCATAAGTAGCACGCATGATAGATTCATAATGTAATTTAACTTTATTTCTTGGAAAGTGATCCATGCCTTTCTTTAAGGGAAATTGGAATCTAATATTCCCTTCCTTCATATCAATAATCGCACCAATCGTTCTAAGGAAAGGTCTACCAAGAATAATAGGGCAAGAAAGATTGCAATCTATGTCAAGAACGATAAAATCTACGGGCACCAAATTTCTGTTTGCAACAATAAGAACATCATTGATCCTTCCCATAGGCTTTTTAATGGTGGGATCCGCAAGGTGCAAATTTAAAGAACAATCATCAAGATCATGGAAACCTAGAGTATCACATAAATTTTTTAGAATCGTGGAAACACTAGCACCCAAATCACACAAAGCAAAACACTCATAATCTTTAATTCTAATGTTTATAGTAGGTTCCCACTCATCGTTAAGTTTTCTAGGTATAGAAACTTCCAAATTAAGTTTTTCATCAAAAGATTGCATCAAGGCATCAACAATATGCTTGGTAAAAGCTTTGTTTTGACTATAAGCATGAGGAGAATTAACAACGGCTTGCAACAACGAAATACAACCTTTTATAGAGGAATTATCATAATCAAATTCCTTGAAATCCGAGATAGTGGGTTCAACATTATTAGAAGTTGAGGATTCTCGCATCTCACTTTTACCAAATTTAACATTAAGATCTAAAGATTCCGAATTCTTGGGACGCCTTCTAGGCAAAGTTGATTCATCATCAGTCCCATAATCATCAAAATTCATATTGCAAAACATAGATCTAATCGGAGACGCATCAATAACTTTAAGATCCTCATCATTATTTTCACGTAAACTAGAAGAACACGCCTTTATAAAGCTTTCTTTTTTAGCACACAATCTAGCGGTTCTTTCCTTGCACTCATCAATGGAAATTCTCATTACTTTTAGAGACTCATTGATATCATGCTTAGGAGAAGAATATCCAAGTTTAAGAGAATTAACATCAAGCGAAAGTCTATCAACGTTCCTAGCCAAATCATCAACTTTGAGCAATTTTTCTTCAAGCAAAGCATTAAAATTCTTTTGAGAGATCATAAATTCTTTCACACTATTCTCAAAATCAGAGGGCATCTTATTAAAATTACCATAAGAATTATTGTAGGAATTTCCATAATTATTAGAGGGATTACTAGGGAACGGTCTAGTATTAAAATTTCCTCTATAAGCATTGTTTCCAAAACTATTCCTACCAACAAAATTCACATCCATAGATTCATTATTATTCTTAATCAAGGAAGACAAAGGCATATCATTGGAATCAAGAGGAGTATTTTTAGTAGCAAGCATCTTCATAAGTTCATCCATCTTTCCACTCAAAACATTGATTTGTTCTATAACATGCACTTTTTAACTAGAATATCTTTCGGTGTGCCATTGAGAATAATTAGCCATAATATTATCAAGAAGTTTTGTAGCATCTCCTAACGTGATTTCCATAAAGGTGCCTCCCGCGGCCGAATCTAAGAGATTTCTAGAAGCAAAGTTCAAACCGGCATAAAAATTTTGTATGATCATCCATAAGTTCGAACCATGAGTAGGGCAATTGCGAAGCATAAACTTCATTATTTCCCAAGATTGGGCAACATGCTCGTGATCAAGTTGTTTAAAATTCATAATATCGTTCCTAAGAGTGACGATCTTAGCGGGAGGAAAATACTTAGAGATAAAAGCATCTTTGCACTTGTTCCAAGAATCAATACTATTCTTAGGCAAAGACGAAAACCAAACTTTAGCACGATCTCTAAGTGAAAACGGAAATAACTTCAATTTGACAATATTTTTATACGTATATTTCTTCTTTTGCATATCACACAAATCAACAAAGTTGTTTAGATGAGTAGTGGCATCTTCGCTAGGAAGGCCGGCGAATTGATCTTTCATAACAAGATTCAGCAAAGCGGTATTGATTTCACAAGACTCATCATTATTAAGAGGAGCAATCGGAGTACTAAGGAAATCATTATTATTGGTATTCGAGAAATCACACAATTTGGTATTATCTTGCGCCATGGCAACAAGTAATCCAACACACAAGCAAACAGAAAAACGGCAAGCAAAAAGAGAGAGGAGACTAGGAAAGAGAGGGCGAATAAAACGGCAAGGGTGAAGTGGGGGAGAGGAAAACGAGATGCAAATGGCAAATAATGTAAGTGCGAGGGAGATGGGTTTGTGATGGGTACTTGGTATGTCTTGACTTGAGCGAAGACCTCCCCGGCAATGGCGCCAGAAATCCTTCTTGCCACGTCTTGAGCTTGCGTTGGTTTTCCTCGAAGAGGAGAGGGTGATGCAGCAAGTGTAGCGTAAGTATTTGCCTCAGTTTTGAGAACCAAGGTATCAATCCAGTAGGAGGCTTCTCAAAAGTCCCACGCACCTACACAAACAAACTGAGAACTCGCAACCAACGCAATAAAGGGGTTGTCAATCCCTTCACGGCCACTTCATGAAAGTGAGATCTAATAAAGATAGTATGATAAGATAAATATATTTTTTGGTATTTTATAATATAGATGCAAAAAGTAAAGATGCAAATAAAAGTAGATTGGAAGCAAATTTGATAAGAGATAGACCCGGGGGCCATAGGTTTCACTAGTGGCTTCTCTCAAGATAGCATAAGTGTTACGGTGGGTGAACAAATTACTGTCGAGCAATTGATAGAAAATCGCATAGTTATGAGATTATCTAGGCATGATCATGTATATAGGCATCACGTCCATAACAAGTAGACCGATTCCTTCTTGCATCTACTACTATTACTCCACACATCGACCGCTATCCAGCATGCATCTAGAGTATTAAGTTCATAAGAACAGAGTAACACATTAAGCAAGATGACATGATGTAGAGGGATAAACTCATGCAATATGATATAAACCCCATCTTGTTATCCTCGATGGCAACAATACAATACGTGCCTTGCAACCCTTTCTGTCACTGGGTAAGGACACCGCAAGATTGAACCCAAAGCTAAGCACTTATCCCATGGCAAGAAGACCAATCTAGTAGGCCAAACTAAACTGATAATTCGAAGAGACTTGCAAAGATAACTCAATCATACATAAAAGAATTCAGAGAAGATTCAAATATTATTCATAGATAAACTTGATCATAAACCCACAATTCATCGGATCTCGACAAACACACCGCAAAAAGAGTTCACATCGAATAGATCTCCACAAGAGAGGGGGAGAACATTGTATTGAGATCCAAAAAGAGAGAAGAAGCCATCTAGCTAATAATTATGGACCCGTAGGTCTGTGGTAAACTACTCACAACTCATCGGAGGGGCAAGGATGTTGATGTAGAGGCCTCCATGGTTGATTCCCCCTCCGGCAGAGTGCCGGCAAAGGCTCCAAGATGGGATCTCGCGGATACAGAAGGTTACGGCGGTGGAAATTTTGTTTCGTGGTTCCCCTGGATGTTTTCGGGGTACGTAGGTATATATAGGAAGAAAAAGTACGTCGGTGGCCGCCCGAGGGGCCCACGAGATAGGGGGGCGCGCCCTATAGGGGGGGCCCTCCCATCTCGTGGAGGCCTCGGCTGCTTCTTGACTTGCACTCCAAGTCCTCTGGATCACGTTTGTTCCAAAAATCACGCTCCCGAAGGTTTCATTCCGTTTGGACTCCGTTTGATATTCCTTTTCTTCGAAATACTGAAATAGGCAAAAAAACAGCAATATGGGCTGGGCCTCCGGTTAGTAGGTTAGTCCCAAAAATGATATAAATGTATAAAATAAAGCCCATAAACATCCAAAAGGGGTAATATAATAGCATGGAGCAATCAAAAATTATAGATACGTTGGAGACGTATCAACTACCATCTGTTGACCACTCCACGTCTCTTTTCTCATTACTAGACCAGTGCCCGGCAATGGCTTTGGCGATCCCAGATGCTTTCAGAACACAAGACACAAGGCATGTCTACCGGCACATTATGAAGAAGTACAGGGAAGACCTCGCATACCTGTACAACCTCCACGAAGACTTTAAGGATGAATTCACGTTAATCCTCAACTGGCCCCTCATGCCAACTGAGTTTGAGGCTGCCTGGAAAGGACTCATGGATAAGTACAACCTCCATGATGATGCCACGATGGTGGCCATGTGGAACGAGCGTGAGAGATGGATATCAACTTACTTCAAAGAAATTTTCTATGCCAAAATGACATCCACACAACGAAGTGAGAGCATGAACTATGTGCTCAAGAAGAACTTCGTAAGTGAGAGACAAAACCTCCACCGGTTTGTCAGCCAGGTAAACTCCTACGTCAAAACCAGGAGGCAGACAGAGAACCAGGAGACAATGGGTAACCGGGTATAGCTCTATCACCTGTCGTAAGACAAAGCTAACATGCTTACTAAAGTAAAACTTTATTAGTTAGACAAGTTTTTGCTGCGAGAAAACTAATAATTTGGTCATCATTCTTGCATGGGCAGAAGGAGCAAAACACGCTGACCTTCTATGGGTTTGACACCCAGATGGCAAACCTTTACTCACGAGCTATGTACAACGAGATCAGAAAAGGCTAAAACTGAGCACACTCTTCACGGCGACAGAGACGGAAGAGCCCACAAAGTACCTCGTGCGCTACAACATGTAAGGGCGTATTTATCCCTTAGTAGTTTTGGTGATTGATGACAATGCTTTTGCGGACTAATCATGTGTATTGAGCATTTCAGATATATCATGTCTAAGCACAAGACGGTTTGGGTGGAATCATCACATACACGTCTGTTCCTTTCTGCACCACCTTTCCTTTGGCACTTTGGAGTATCATCCGTTTCTCCGTATCTTTGCAAAATGAAGGACTCCTAGTGTGGCTGAACTGGGGCATGTGGTAGTACTGCTCCTTAGAGCGGTAGTACCGCAGGTGATCACGGTAGTACCGCTTCTTGGACACGGTAGTACCGTGGCCTCAGGCCTGCATAGCAGCACGAGCGGATGTAATTTTGTACATCCGTGCCCTACACGGTAGTACCGCTCCAGGCTTGCGGTAGTACCGTGTCGGATTATTGCATAGATCGAAACTCAGTGGAAGTTGCCACTGATGTATTTTTATATGTCCGTGCCTTCCCAGCCTAGTCTATTCCTGCTTTGCGGTAGTACCGCAAGGGGGGCGCGGTAATACCGCGCCAGCGGTTCTACCGCTCCCTGCCTTAGCGCATCAAGACTAGTTTTAGCCCCTGCCGTGCCAGCGGTAGTACCGTAGTGCTTCGCGGTAGTACCGCGGGCCCGTGCGGTAGTACCGCGTGTCTTGTGCGGTAGTACCGTGTGTCGCAGGCTGAGTTGGTGGATAACGGTTGGATTTGTTCTTTCACTATAAAAGGGGAGTCTTCTTCTCTGAGTTGACTACCTCTTCCACCTCCAAGCTCCATTGTTGCTCTAAGCTCCATTTTCGCCTGATCTCTCTCCCTAGCCAATCAAACTTGTTGATTTCCTAGGGATTGGTTGAGGAGGCCACGATCTACACTTCCACCAAGAGAAATTTGATTCCCCCCACTAATCCCTTGCGGATCTTGTTACTCTTGGGTGTTCGAGCACCCTAGACGGTTGAGGTCACCGCGGAGCCATATTCCATTGTGGTGAAGCTTCGTGGTGTTGTTGGGAGCCTCCAATTAAGTTGTGGAGATTGCTCCAACCTTGTTTGTAAAGGTTCGGTCGCCGCCTCCAAGGGCACCAATAGTGGAATCACGGCATCTCGCATTGTGTGAGGGTGTGAGCACTACAAGAAATATGTCAACTTGCGACCCTCACTATTGGTCACTGAAAGGTCATTGATTTTCATTTGCGACCTTTTTTTGACCAAAAACAGATGGTCAAAAGCTGGCGGTCGTAAACTGAAATTAACGACCTTCTCTGTGAGAAGGTCATGGAATTCCACGACCAAAACAAAAGGTCGTTGATTCTATGACCTTCTGTTTTGGTCGCTAGCTCTCTGCCCAGGCCACGTCGGATCCGACGTGGCAATCTGACGTGGCAAAATTGCGACCAAATGAAAAGGTCGTTGATAAGAATTAGCCCGGTCCATTTCACTGCTTTAGATGGGCCGAGCCCAACAATTCAGCCTTTTTATTTTTTTTCTGTCAATTTTTGGTCGACTTCATGGGCCAAGCCCAACGTTGCAGCCTTTTTTTTATTGTTGGGCCATGGCCCTTTTGTCTAAACAATTTCATTTTTCTTTTTTATTAAATGGGTCCACTAGTCAAATGGGTCCCAGTGCATGTAATAGTTTAGCTCATGTTAACTAGCAGTAACCTTCACAGGACAACCTCAAACGAACCATCAAGTCAACTCATGTTTATAGCTAACAGCAGCAAGTGTATGTATTTGTTTAACTCATGTTAACTAACAGTAACCTTCACAAGACAGCCTCAAACGAACCATCAAGTCAACTCATCATACAACACATTTACAACTAACAACAGCAATACATCATACATCACAGAGAACGGTTCACAGAAACCGACAAACTAAACTAGAGGCACATCATAAGCTCACAAGCATGGCTGCCGCAGCAGTTTGTTTCGCCGGTAAAGACAGCGACTTTCTTCCTCGACCAGACAACAACCCAGCTCACATCCTCTACCTCCTCACGGGAGGCGCGCCACCTCGTCTCCTTCAACAGGGGGATCACCACCACGTCCACCAGCAGCATGCATGAAGCAGAACATGAAAAGAGCAACATCTAATTAACTTGATTGCCTTGCAGATGACACACAAGATGAAGAGCACTTGGACAGAAGCTTCTATACTTGTGGCTATAATTAACCTAATCTAATCTAATGGGAACAACATCACAATTCACAAGCAAGCACCCATACTCTCAAATTCAGTATACAGTTGCCAACTGAAATAAGTTCAGTTGAAAGCAGAGCAGAGAACAAGAAGGATCAGTAGAGAGCTCACCATGGCTGTCATGTGGCTGACGTGGAAGAGGCAAGATGTCCGTCCAAGCAGATCAAGCAGCACCAGTGACGGGCCACTCATTGTCTGGATCTTTGCCTTGACATTGTCAATTCTGTCGGAGGACTCGACCTCAAGTGTGATGGTCTTCCCGGTGAGAGTCTTCACAAAGACCTACATCTGAATAGTTGAGAAAATAGGATAGGTTAGGCATATATGAACAAATCAAGAAGGAAACAAGACAAGAACATAAATAATATAAATCTTGCAAGTTGCAACAGATACGCATAGTTGGAAATTGCAAACAAAGCAAAATAAATCAACATGGTAGAGGCGTATACAAATAAATCTACAAAGTCATGAAGCAATGTGACGTGGAAGATCTAAACCTTAGAATAAAGGTAAACCTGCATCTTTATCTGTATATTAACAAATAATAACAGCAGAGCAGGTGTACATAAAAGACATTGACTGGAAGACAATCTGACTGTTAGTACTATGTACTTCCAGTTCAAATTAAGCAGATTTCTATGATAGGTCGATCTAAATGTAGCACATTAATTGTAAGTCTAACATACAAATGCAGTACTATGTCATTACATCAGATACAGTTCTGTGGCTGAGGATGTCACTGAAACTAAGCAGTACCCTCAAATGAAATAGTTCAAACTGCTTTGTCTATATGTCTGCTTAGATCTCATGCATCACTACGAAATATGGTAGTTTCAAAACAAGATTCAGATCAGAATATGTTTACACTGTTCAAGTACACTATATGTTTACACTGTTCAAGTATACTATATGCACCGGAATGTAATCAGGTGCATATGTTGCCAGACAGAGATGCCATCTGTATATACCTGGAATCAATCACAAGGTATAGGGAGGGAATTAGTCACATGTATTCTTACTATTACTGCTAGGTTGCTAGCTAGCTACATGTATCCATCTAGTAAGCAATCAGAAGTTAGAACACACACCTAAAATAACTTGCATTCCACAAGAACGGCAGATGTACAATGTTTAAATTGTATATATAATTTTACTTTTTCTCGGAAGCATGCTTGGAACCCACATGTTACATATCTATGCATATATCCCCATACAACAACAGAGCCAATACAACAACTAAGCCTATAAACTTTTTGCTCCCAGCCAGCATCATGAATTTTCTCAGCTAGTACTAACTACCAAGCTGGTCACTGCCTCAGCCATACTACAGTAAGACGTCCTTATATACTACTCCGTACAGTACAGGCTGATATGTAATAAACCAGCAGGGAACTGTGTGTTTTCTCCCAGCCATATCATACACCAAAAGTACAGTGCCCAGCAATGAGGTTGGCATCATTGATTCCTGAAATTTTAAGTATTGTTCGGTGAACTTAACTCAAACAATAATATGTCTAAGTACGACCAGGCTACAAGTGAACCTTATATTACAGATACAGAATCTAAACACCGAGTTTAAATATTTTAAGTTCAGAACATAAATGTAATCTGATGATGTCCATCACATTCCTATGCTTCCATGATGAATTATACACTTAATAGCTACCAACAAGCATAGGCAATTATGTATGACAAACTAAAACAATTTCTGCTCAACACGTGCAGTGGGTTTAACTTTTACAATAAACTAAATTACAAGATATATCATAAGAATTAATATCCCAAGGAGCAGATCATTGTGCAGTTTTTCGTCCAACAAAACATGTATGCAGGAGCATGACTAGTGTATTCAACATATATCTGTAGCATTCTTTAGAACCTAATTATCAGGAAGAAATCAATGGCCAGATGAGCACCACCACAACAAATCGGCACTAACACTTGGTCATTGAAAGTGCGTTATATCGACTAGAGGGGGGGGGGTGAATAGGCGATTTTTATGAATTCTTCACTGAGGAATTTGCCGGTGAGGAAATTCCTTAGCGAAGAACTACTTGCAGTGGAATAAGTACTCAATAGTAAACATAACAGAACACAAGCATAGTCATCATGATGAAATGAAGACAAGCACAGAGCTTAGAAAGCGTAAGCACAGGATAACACAGGATGAAGACAAACAGACTGAAGAAATTGAACTAAGGAAATTGAGAAAGTCTTCAGTAAAAGTCTTCAAACACAGATATGACAAGCACACAACACAGTAATGAGGAAATGAAAGAGTTGAGGAAATAGAACCAGTAGGCTTGGTGAAGACAATGATTTGGTAGACCAGTTCCAACTGCTGTCTCAGTTGTACATCTGGTTGGAGCGGCTAGGTATTTAAACCTGAGGACACACAGTCCCGGACACACAATCCTCACCGTATTCTCCTTGAGCTAAGGTCACACAGACCTCACCCAATCACTCGTGGTAAGTCTTCAGGTGACTTCCGAACCTTCACAAACTCGGCCACTCGGTGATACACAATTCCTCTTGGATGCTCTAGACCATGATGCCTAACCGTCTGGAAGAAGTACAGTCTTCAAAGGTAACAAGCGTCTATCCACGCAGGATCAATCTCTTCAGTGATGCTCAATCACTTTGGGTTTGTAGGTGTTTGGGTTTGGGTTTTCCTCACTTGATGATTTTCGCTCAAAGTCCTCGGAGGATGGGATGCTCTCAAATGACAAGTGTCAGTTTCTCTCAGAGCAGCCAACCAGCTAGTGAAGGAAATATGCCCTAGAGGCAATAATAAAGTTATCATTTATTTCCTTATATCATGATAAATGTTTATTATTCATGCTAGAATTGTATTAACCGGAAACATGATACATGTGTGAATACATAGACAAACAGAGTGTCACTAGTATGCCTCTACTTGACTAGCTCGTTAATCGAAGATGGTTATGTTTCCTAGCCATTGACATGGGTTGTCATTTGATTAATGGGATCACATCATTAGGAGAATGATGTGATTGACACACGATCGTTTAGTATGTTGCTATTGCTTTCTTCATGACTTATACATGTTCCTATGACTATGAGATTATGCAACTCCCATTTACCGGAGGAACACTTTGTGTGCTACCAAACATCACAACGTAACTGGGTGATTATAAAGGTGCTCTATAGGTGTCTCTGAAGGTACATGTTGGGTTGGCGTATTTCGAGATTAGGATTTGTCACTCCGATTGTCAGAGAGGTATCTCTGGGCCCTCTCGGTAATGCACGTCACTTAAGCCTTGCAAGAATTGCAACTAATGAGTTAGTTGCGGGATGATGTATTACGGAGCGAGTAAAGAGACTTGCCGGTAACGAGATTGAACTAGGTATTGAGATACCGACGATCGAATCTCGGGCAAGTAACATACCGATGACAAAGGGAACAACGTATGTTCTTATGCAGTCTGACCGATAAAGATCTTCATAGAATATGTGGGGGCCAATATGAGCATCCAGGTTCCGCTATTGGTTATTGACCACAGATGTGTCTCGGTCATGTCTACATAGTTCTCGAACCCGTAGGGTCCGCACGCTTAACGTTACGATGATAGTTATATTATGAGTTTATATGTTTTGATGTACCGAAGGTTTTTCGGAGTCCCGGATGTGATCACGGACATGATGAGGAGTCTCGAAATGGTCGAGACATGAAGATCCATATATTGTAAGCCTATGTTTGGATATCGGAAGTGTTCCGGGTGAAATTGGGATTTTTCCGGAGTACTGGGAGGTTACCGGAACCCCCCGGGAACTTAATGGGCCTTAGTGGGCCTTGGTGGAAGAGAGGAGAGGAGGCCAGGGCAGGGCCGCGTGCCCCTCCCCCCAGTCCGAATAGGACAAGGAGAGGGGGGCGGCGCCCCCCTTTCCTTCCCCCCTCCACCTCTTCCCCCTCTCTCTCCTAGTCCAACATGGAAGGGGAGTCCTACTCCCGTGGGAGTAGGACTCCACCGCGCCTCCTCCCTGGCCGACCGCACCTCCCCCTTTCTCCTTTATATACGGGGGCAGGGGGGCACCCTAAACACACAAGTTGATCAGTTGATCTCTCCCAACCGTGTGCGGTGCCCCCCTCCACCATAGTCCACCTCGATATCAGAAGCGGTGCTTAGGCGAAGCCTGCATCGTAGAACATCAACATCTTCACCACGCCGTCGTGCTGACGAAACTCTTCCTCAACACTCGGCTGGATCGGAGTTCGAGGGACGTCATCGGGCTGAACGTGTGCTGAACTCGGAGGTGCCGTACGTTCGGTACTTGATCGGTCGGATCCTGAAGACGTATGACTACATCAACCGCGTTGTGCTAACGCTTCCGCTTTCGGTCTACGAGGGTACGTGGACAACACTCTCCCCTCTCGTTGCTATGCATCACCATGATCTTGCGTGTGCGTAGGATTTTTTTTGAAATTACTATGTTCCCCAATAGTGGCATCCGAGCCTGGTTTTATGCGTAGATGTCATATGCACGAGTAGAACACAAGTGAGTTGTGGGCGATATAAGTCATACTGCTTACCAGCATGTCATACTTTGGTTCGGTGGTATTGTTGGACGAAGCGGCCCGGACCGACATTACGCGTACGCTTACGCGAGACCGGTTCTCTCGACGTGCTTTGCACAAAGGTGGCTAGCGGGTGTCAGTTTCTCCAACTTTAGTTGAACCGAGTGTGGCTACGCCCGGTCCTTGCGAAGGTTAAAACAACACTAACTTGACAAACTATCGTTGTGGTCTTGATGCGTAGGTAAGAACGGTTCTTTCTAAGCCCGTAGCAGCCACATAAAATTTGCAACAACAAAGTAGAGGACGTCTAACTTGTTTTTGCAGGGCATCTTGTGATCTGATATGGTCAAGACGTGATGCTATATTTTATTGTATGAGATGATCATGTTTTGTAACCGAGTTATCGACAACTGGCAGGAGCCATATGGTTGTCCCTTTATTGTATGCAATGCAATCGTCCTATAATGCTTTACTTTATCACTAAGCGGTAGCGATAGTCGTAGAAGCATAAGATTGGCGAGACGACAACGATGCTATGATGGAGATCAAGGTATCGCGCCGTGAGGATGGTGATCATGGAGGTGCTCCGGAGATGGAGATCACAAGCACAAGATGATGATGGCCATATCATATCACTTATATTGATTGCATGTGATGTTTATCTTTTATGCATCTTATCTTGCTTTGATTGACGGTAGCATTATAAGATGATCTCTCACTAAATTTCAAGATAAAAGTGTTCTCCACGAGTATGCACCGTTGCCAAAGTTCGTCGTGCCTGCACACCACGTGATGATCGGGTGTGATAAGCTCTACGTCCATCTACAACGGGTGCAAGGCAGTTTTGCACATGCAGAATACTCAGGTTAAACTTGACGAGCCTAGCATATGCAGATATGGCCTCGGAACACTGAGACCGAAAGGTCGAGCGTGAATCATATAGTAGATATGATCAACATAGTGATGTTCACCATTGAAAGCTACTCCATTTCACGTGATGATCGGTTATGGTTTAGTTGATTTGGATCACGTGATCACTTAGAGGATTAGAGAGATGTCTTTCTAAGTGGGAGTTCTTGAGTAATATGATTAATTGAACTTAAATTTATCATGAACTTAGTACCTGATAGTATCTTGCTTGCCTATGTTTGATTGTAGATAGATGGCCCGTCTTTGTTGTTCATTGAATTTTAATGCGTTCCTTGAGAAAGCAAAGTTGAAAGATGATGGTAGCAATTACACGATCGGGTCCGTAACTTGAGGATTATCCTCATTGCTACAGAATAATTACGTCTGGAAGCACCGCTAGGTGCCGACTCTTCTTTGAGCAACACCGATGTTATGAGCGTCTGGCGCGAGCAAAGTGATGGCTACTCGATAGTTCAGTGTGCCATGCTTTACGGCTTAGAACCGGGACTTCAACGATGTTTTGAATGTCATGGAGCATATGAGATGTTCCAGGAGTTGAAGTTGATATTTCAAGCGAATGCCCGGATTGAGAGATATGAAGTCTCCAATAAGTTCTATAGCTGTAAGATGGAGGAGAATAGTTCTGTCAGTGAGCATATACTCAAGATGTCTGGGTATAATAATCACATGATTCAACTGGGAGTTAATCTTCCGGATGATAGCGTCATTGACAGAATTCTCCAATCACTGCCACCAAGCTACAAGAGCTTCGTGATGAACAATAACATGCAAGGGATGGAAAAGACGATTCCCGAGCTCTTCGCAATGCTAAAGGCTGCGGAGGTAGAAATCAAGAAGGAGCATCAAGTGTTGATGGTCAACAAGACCACTAGTTTCAAGAAAAAGGGCAAAGGGAAGAAGAAGGGGAACTTCAAGAAGAACAACAAGCAAGTTGCTGCTCGGAGAAGAAACCCAAGTCCGGACCTAAGCCTGAAATTGAGTGCTTCTCTGCAAGCGGTCGGTCATTTGAAGCGGAACTGCCCCAAGTATTTGGCGGATAAGAAGGATGGCAAGGTGAACAAAGGTATATGTGATATACATGTTATTGATGTGTACCTTACTAGAGCTCGCAGATGGCACCGGGTATTTGATACTAGTTCATTGCTAATATTTGCAACTCAAAGCAGGACTACGGATTAGCGAACACCGCCAGGGCGAGGTGACGATGCGCGTGGGAAATGGTTCCAAAGTCGATGTGATCACGGTCGGCACAGTACCTCTACATCTACCTTCGGGATTAGTTTTAGACCTAAATAATTGTTATTTGGTGCCAACATTGAGCATGAACATTATATCTGGATCTTGTTTGATGCGAGACGGTTATTCATTTAAATCAGAGAATAATGGTTGTTCTATTTATATGAGTAATATCTTTTATGGTCATGCACCCTTGAAGAGTGGTCTATTTTTAATGAATATCGATAGTAGTGATACACATATTCATAATGTTGAAACCAAAAGATGCAGAGTTGATAATGATAGTGCAACTTATTTGTGGCACTTCCGTTTAGTTCATATCAGTGTAAAGCGCATGAAGAAACTCCATACTGATGGACTTTTGGAGCCACTTGATTATGAATCACTTGGTACTTGCGAACCGTGCCTCATGGGCAAGATGACTAAAACGCCGTTCTCCGGTACTATGGATAGAGCAACAGATTTGTTGGAAATCATACATATAGATGTATGTGGTCCGATGAATGTTGAGGCTCGTGGTGGATATCGTTATTTTCTCACCTTCACAGATGATTTAAGCAAATATGGGTATATCTACTTGATGAAGCATAAGTCTGAAACATTTGAAAAGTTCAAAGAATTTCAGAGTGAAGTTGAAAATCATCGTAACAAGAAAATAAAGTTTCTACGTTCTGATCGTGGAGGAGAATATTTGAGTTATGAGCTTGGTCTACATTTGAAACAATGCGGAATAGTTTCGCAACTCACGCCACCCGGAACACCACAGCGTAATGGTGTGTCCGAATGTCGTAATCGTACTTTACTAGATATGGTGCGATCTATGATGTCTCTTACTGATTTACCGCTATTGTTTTGGGGTTATGCTCTAGAGACGGCTGCATTCACGTTAAATAGGGCACCATCGAAATCCGTTGAGACGACGCCTTATGAACTGTGATTTGGCAAGAAAACAAAGTTTTTGTTTCTGAAAGTTTGGGGCTGCGATGCTTATGTGAAAAAGCTTCAACCTGATAAGCTCGAACCCAAATCGGAGAAATGTGTCTTCATAGGATACCCAAAGGAGACTGTTGGGTACACCTTCTATCACAGATCCGAAGGCAAAACATTTGTTGCTAAGAATGGATCCTTTCTAGAGAAGGAGTTTCTCTTGAAAGAAGTGAGTGGGAAGAAAGTAGAACTTGATGAGGTAACTGTACCTGCTCCCTTATTGGAAAATAGTTCATCACAGAAACCGGTTTCTGTGACACCTACACCAATTAGTGAGGAAATTGATGATGATGATCATGGAATTTCAGATCAAGTTATTCTTGAACCTCGTAGATCAACCAGAGTAAGATCCGCACTGTGAGTGGTACGGTAATCCTATTCGGAAGTCATGCTACTAGATCATGATGAACCTCACGAACTATGAAGAAGCGATGGTGAGCCCAGATTCCGCAAAATGGCTTGAAGCCATGAAATCTGAGATGGGATCCATGTATGAGAACAAAGTGTGGACTTTGGTTGACTTGCCCGATGATCGGCAAGCAATTGAGAATAAATGGATCTTCAAGAAGAAGACTGAGGCTGACGGTAATATTACTGTCTACAAAGCTCGACTTGTTGCAAAAAGGTTTTCGAAAAGTTCAAGGGGCTGACTACGATGAGACATTCTCACCCATAGCGATGCTTAAGTCTGTCCGAATCATGTTAGCGATTGCCGCATTTTATGATTATGAAATTTGGCAGATGGATGCCAAAACTGCATTCCTGAATGGATTTCTGGAAGAAGAGTTGTATATGATGCAACCGGAAGGTTTTGTCGATCCATAGGGAGCTAACAAAGTGTGCAAGCTCCAGCGATCCATTTATGGACTGGTGCAAGCCTCTTGGAGTTGGAATGAATGCTTTGATAGTGTGATCAAAGCATTTGGTTTTGTACAAACTTTTGGAGAAGCCTGTATTTACAAGAAAGTGAGTGGGAGCTCTGTAGCATTTCTGATATTATATGTGGATGACATATTACTAATTGGAAATGATATAGAATTTCTAGATAGCATAAAGGGATACTTGAATAAGAGTTTTTCGATGAAAGACCTCGGTGAAGCTGCTTACATATTGGGCATTAAGATCTATAGAGATATATCAAGACGCTTAATTGGACTTTCACAAAGCACATACCTTGACAAAGTTTTGAAGAAGTTCAAAATGGATCAAGCAAAGAAAGGGTTCTTGCCTGTGTTACAAGGTGTGAAGTTGAGTAAGACTCAATGCCCGACCACTGCAGAAGATAGAGAGAAGATGAAAGATGTTCCCTATGCTTCAGCCATAGGCTCTATCATGTATGCAATGCTGTGTACCAGACCTGATGTGTGCCTTACTATAAGTCTAGCAGGGAGGTACGAAAGTAATACAGGAGTGGATCACTGGACAGCGGTCAAGAACATCCTAAAATACCTGAAAAGTACTAAGGATATGTTTCTCGTTTATGGAGGTGACAAAGAGCTCATCGTAAATGGTTACGTTGATGCAAGCTTTGACACTGATCCGGACGATTCTAAATCGCAAACCGGATACGTGTTTACATTGAACGGTGGAGCTGTCAGTTGGTGCAGTTCTAAACAAAGCGTCGTGGCGGGATCTACGTGTGAAGCGGAGTACATAGCTGCTTCGAAAGAAGAAAATGAAGGAGTCTGGATGAAGGAGTTCATATCCAATCTAGGTGTCATTCCTAGTGCATCGGGTCCAATGAAAATCTTTTGTGACAATACTGGTGCAATTGCCTTGGCGAAGGAATCCTGATTTCACAAGAGAACCAAGCACATCAAGAGACGCTTCAATTCCATCCGGGATCTAGTCCAGGTGGGAGACATAGAAATTTGGAAGATACATACGGATCTGAATGTTGCAGACCCATTGACTAAGCCTCTTCCATGAGCAAAACATGATCAGCACCAAGGCTCCATGGGTGTTAGAATCATTACTGTGTAATCTAGATTATTGACTCTAGTGCAAGTGGGATACTGAAGGAAATATGCCCTAGAGGCAATAATAAAGTTATTATTTATTTCCTTATATCATGATAAATGTTTATTATTCATGCTAGAATTGTATTAACCGGAAACATGATACATGTGTGAATACATAGACCAACAGAGTGTCACTAGTATGCCTCTACTTGACTAGCTCGTTAATCAAAGATGGTAGTCATTGACATGGGTTGTCATTTGATTAACGGGATCACATCATTAGGAGAATGATGTGATTGAAATGACCCATTCCGTTAGCTTAGCACACGATCGTTTAGTATGTTGCTATTGCTTTCTTCATGACTTATACATGTTCCTATGACTATGAGATTATGTGTAACATCCCAAAATTCTAAATTTTGGAATGTTATAATTAATAGATAGATTTGGTTGATTGTTTGATTGATTGTGTGAAATTGAGTGAAATTCGAAACTTTTTGAAAGTTAAATGAGAGGGAATAAAAGGACTTTCCCAAACTTTCATTTTGCATTCATGATCTCCGTGAATTCAAATTCTTTTCACCACAAAACCCTGGAGAGAAGATGACATGACTTCTTCCATTTATTTAAATGACAAGGGGTGTTGAAAATATTTGAATTTTATTTGGAAAATATTTCCAACCCAGGAACTTTATGCAACTCAATGATTTTCACAAGCGAAGATAAAATGACTTTTTCAAAACATATGAAATATGAGTTGGGAGTTTTAAAGAATTAAGTTCAAAGTTCTTTTGAATTTATTTTCAATTTGGAGTTATTTGGGTTTTAATCAAATTATTTTTCTCCAAAATAAAACATATGGAAAATAGGGTAACATGATTCCCTACATCATAAAATTGGAGAGAAATAAATTTGAATTAATTTTGGTATTTTTAAATTGATTTTTATTGGATTTTATTAGAGCAGAAGCACTGTTTGAATTATTAGAATTCGTGTGTATTTTATTTAATGCTATAAAATGTCCATGTTGTAGAAAATCTTTTTCTGCAAATTTTGATATATTATATGCCTTTATAATATTTGTATTTTGATATATTATATGCCTTTATAATATTTGTATTTAGTTAGTTCTCATTTTTGTTTGTCTGTTTTTTTAAAAGATTGTTTTAAAAAACTCTCTCTTTGCCGACCGGGCCGGCCCAGCTCCTCAGCCAGGCCCAGCCCAGCCGCGTCGCTCACCCCCGACCTCGGACTCCAGAACACGCCGCGTCGCCGCCGCGTTCGATCCGCAAACCGCCACCGCCTCGCCGTTGCCCCCCCCCGTCTCCACGCCTCTCCCCCTTTCATAAATACCAAGGCCGCCCGGGCCCTGCCTCTCTCACGCGCCACCACGCATGCATCTGCTGCCGCCCTTGGAGTTGTCGCCGCCATGAGCCTCCTCGCCGCCCGCACCTTCCCGACCCTCGCAGCCACCACCCACCTCGCTGCCGTCCCAGCTGCATCCTCCGTTCACTCCGCCGAGCCGAGGGCCACCGAGCCGCCGCCCGGCCGACCCGAGCCGCCCCGCCGACCCATCGCCGGAGCACGCCGCTGCCGCCGAAAACCGCTGCCACCGGTTTAATTTCCAAACCGGTATAACCGCTATAAAACCCGCCCAGGTTTTTCTTTAGTATTCGGTTTTATTCTTTTAGATCGTTTTTTAGGTTTCGTTTATATAGCGAACGCTCACTGGTTAGGCCTATGTAGTGAGCGGTTTTCATCGCATATGTCTCTGTAACGAACGTCCGCCATTTAGTCTTTTCTTTTTCTGCTTATTTACGTCAGGGACCCGTCTGTGATTTTAACTTTGCAGATTAGCCCCTGGAATTTTCAGAACAGTCCCTAAACTTCAAAACCCTCCAACTTTTTATCCGTAACTCTGTTTTAAGCGATTTTGGAGATTGAGCAAATCAAATTTATTCAACTTCAAATCTAGTTCAAACCTTCGTTCGATTGTAACTTTTGAACCGGAGCTTCGTTTTCGACGAAACCAACGCCCACTTGTTCGTTACGATATCCTCTATCCAGTAATCCAACTCAAACATGTTTTTGAAAGTTTAAAATTTGAATTAGATCAGAATGGAATTTGAACTTTGTTTGATCATAACTTGAGTTTTATAACTCCGATTTAATTGATTCTTTTTGCAAATCGAAGCTCTTGACCTAAAGTTTCTGATAAGGCCAAATTCACATAATTTTGGTACTGTTAGAAATTGTTTTATGTTGCAAGAGTTATTTGCTTGGTTTTGATGTTTTCCGAATTGTTTTCTTCGTTCTTTCCGATCTTTCGAGTCATTGATTATGTGTGGTTACTATCGCTTGCTTACGATAGATTGACCGGAGTGTGACGAGTAGAACTATCAAGAGTTTTGAGTGTGAATCATCTTCATCAACATTGCAGGCAAGTTCACACTTTGATCATACCTCTTTACTACCCAGTTTTTATGCATTAGATCAATCCTCAAACATTGCATGATTAGGATCTAATTAAATTGTGGGTTTTGGGAAGTAGATTGAGGTAGTACCTATTACCTGTTTTATTATCAAACCCTTGGGAGTTACTTCTACGTTTGCTTATTTTGCCATGCTATGCCAGTAGACTTGGATTGGGTGAGTGATTTTCCATGACAGATTTGAGATTGTTAATTAATGGTTTATTTAATGTGGCAACATTAATACACATCTGGTGGATTGAGGTACCTGGTTATTCCAGATTGCTGCTTCTTTTGGACCGCCACCGGGCTCAAAGGGATCATAAGATTATTCATGCTAGAAACTTCCATGTGCAGCCACATGCTATTATGGGCTCTAGCATAGTTGATTAAGTCGTGCGAACTCTTACGGTGGTAGACTAGCGATGTAGGGAAAGTAGGTGTGCCGGTCTACCCATCGTAAGGTGCTAGCGCTTGAAAGACTATGTCTCGGTAATTCGTTTCTCAAACACCATGTAGTGCGAGAAAACCAACGGAGGAGATCGAGTCATGTGGGGAAAAGTGCGCAACCTCTGCAGAGTATACAAACTAATCATGATTAGCCGCGTCCCCGGTTATGGACGTCTTGAGTATCTTGTTCTTGGATTATCCTGTTGATCTCATCGCGTTACTTTAAATTAATATTGTTGGGTTTTAATGATGATGATTAATTGGGATTGAGAATGCTGTCAACCATTCTTAATGTTTAACCACCACCATGATAGTTAAATAAATTTATTCCTTTGCAGTAGGGAAAAATTGGCTTTTCGCAAAAACATTATAACCATAGAGCTTTTCCACCAGCCAAATATGCATGTAGTGATAGCCTTTATTCATCATTATCCTATGGTGTGAATTTGCGGTACATTCAATGTAATCGACCCTTTGTGGCTGCAACGTCTCATGTTGCGAGATCTTCTGACAGTAAGTGATACGTTAGGGTTACAATTTCTACACTCAACTTTGTCGTTGGAGTTGATGGGAATCCACAACCTTGTTACTTCTGCTATTTGGATTGAGGTAATAGTATTTAAGTTACTTTATACATGTGATTTACCTCTGTTATAAATCCTCGAGTACTGTGTGTCAAGATACCGATCCGAGGATGACACTTAAGCCACGTAGACTTGATCCATTCGGGCCGGTCGCTACATTATGCAACTCCGTTTACGGAGGAACACTTTGTGTGCTACCAAACGTCACAACGAATCGGGTGATTATAAAGGTGCTCAACAGGTGTCTCCGAAGGTACATGTTGGGTTGGTGTATTTGAGATCAGGATTTGTCACTCCGATTGTCGGAGAGGTATCTCTGGCCCTCTCGGTAATGCACATCACTTAAGCCTTGCAAGCATTGCAACTAATGAGTTAGTTGCGGGATGATGTATTACTTAACGAGTAAAGAGACTTGCGTAACGAGATTGAACTAGGTATTGAGATACCGACGATCGAATCTCGCAAGTAACATACCGATGACAAAGGGAACAACATATGTTCTTATGCGGTCCGACCGATAAAGATCTTCGAGAATATGTGGGAGCCAATATGAGCATCCGTGTTCCGCTATTGGTTATTGACCACAGATGTGTCTCGGTCATGTCTACATAGTTCTCGAACCCGTAGGGTCCGCACGCTTAACGCTACGATGATAGTTATATTATGAGTTTATATGTTTTGATGTACCGAAGGTTTTTCGGAGTCCCGGATGTGATCACGGACATGATGAGGAGTCTCGAAATGGTCGAGACATGAAGATCCATATATTGTAAGCCTATGTTTGGATATCGGAAGTGTTCCGGGTGAAATTGGGATTTTTCCGGAGTACTGGGAGGTTACCGGAACCCCCCGGGAACTTAATGGGCCTTAGTGGGCCTTGGTGGAAGAGAGGAGAGGAGGCCAGGGCAGGGCCGCGTGCCCCTCCCCCCAGTCCGAATAGGACAAGGAGAGGGGGGCGGCGCCCCCCTTTCCTTCCCCCCTCCACCTCTTCCCCCTCTCTCTCCTAGTCCAACATGGAAAAGGGGGGGAGTCCTACTCCCGGTAGGAGTAGGACTCCACCTGGCGCGCCTCCTCCCTGGCCGGCCGCACCTCCCCCTTGCTCCTTTATATACGGGGGTAGGGGGGCACCCTAAACACACAAGTTGATCAGTTGATCTCTCCCAACTGTGTGCGGTGCCCCCCTCCACCATAGTCCACCTCGATAATACTGTAGCGGTTCTTAGGCGAAGCCCTGCGTCGGTAGAACATCAACATCGTCACCACGCCGTCGTGCTGACGAAACTCTCCCTCAACACTCGGCTGGATCGGAGTTCGAGGGACGTTATCGGGCTGAACGTGTGCTGAACTCGGAGGTGCCGTACGTTCGGTACTTGATCGGTCGGATCGTGAAGACGTACGACTACATCAACCGCGTTGTGCTAATGCTTCCGCTTTCGGTCTACTAGGGTACATGGACAACACTCTCCCCTCTTGTTGCTATGCATCACCATGATCTTGCGTGTGCATAGGATTTTTTTTGAAATTACTACGTTCCCCAACAACTAGTGGTTGTAGGGGGCGGCTATTTATAGCCTAGGGAGCAGCCCGAGATGATAAGACATAAATGCCCTTCAATGATATGACCGTTAGGTGGGTAGATATTTTGGGACAGCTGGCACAAGGCACAACAACTATCGGAAATTTGAGGCTCAAATTCCTCAGGTATATCATGTTCCTCACTGTGTAGGCAATCCGCACTAGCGAATTCCTAACTCCTCAGTCAAAACAAATTCCTTAGAGACCAGAAGAACTTCATCTCTGTCACCGAAGAATATGACTGAACTGTATGAGATTTCCAATGGCTTCACTCGGAGGGATTCGTAGGTGTAGGATTTTGAGTTGAGCATCACATGGAAATTTTTCCTTAGTATTTCCTCGACCCCCTTTAACAGTACGGTGTTTCCTATGACTCAAGAAAGAGAAAATGAAACTACGAAAACAATCTTCACGCTTCATGTTCCTCTAATGAATAGCAAGTCTTCAAGGTTACACCAATTTCTTCAGTTTCAAAGTCTTCAGAAAGTCTTCAGAAATCCAAAGTCTTCAGTTGAAGAACTTCATTTTTAGGGGTCGACATTCTCTGTAAATATCAAACTCCTCATAGACTTATAGACCTATGTACACTCACAAATGTATTAGTCCCTTAACCTATAAGTCTTCAATACACCAAAATCACTAAGGGGCAATAGATGCACTTACAATCTCCCCCTTTTTGGTGATTGATGACAATATAGGTTATGTTTTCAACGGGGATACACATATGAAGTGTAAATACTGTTATTGAGGAATTTGATTGCAAGATATAGAAGAACTCCCCCTGAAGATGTGCATAGTGAGGAATTTGCTTTTGAAGCAATGCACACTTGAAGAGTTGAATCATGGAGATCTCCCCCTATATCTTGTAATTCATACACGCATTTGACATAAAATATGAGGAGTTTGAAATGCATGATGAAATATGGTGATTGATGTAATTCAGCATGCGTGCAATAACATTAACGAGGAATAAGCATGCAGAAGAACGCATCAAAAGTATCAGGTCACCATAGAGTTTTAGTTTACAACTCGATCCAGCAAAGTCATCAGAAGAACGAGAGTTGTAACATAGAAAAAAAAACGCCCATATAATAGACCCGCTTGAAGACTAACTCAAATTTCTCCCCCTTTGTTATCGAATGACCAAAAGGATCGAAAAATGAGGACTAACACCCCTGAAGAATATCAAGTTAATGAAGGAGCACCAACGTTGTTGGGGTCGTTTGTTGATGTTGGGCCTGCCGCAGTGTCATCCAAGTCTTCATGCTCGTCGGCGTCGCGTGATGAAGAATATGAGCTGGCCACCAAGGAAGGAACCTTGAACTTCTTGTATTTCTTCGGTGGAGGTGCAGACCAGTCAAAGTCTTCCTTGAGACCCATTTTCTTCAGATCTTCTTTGCTATAAACATGAGACAAAACAACCCAGGTACGGTTGAAGGTTTCATGGAGGTAGTATTGGTTTTTCTTCACAGCATTGTGGGTAGAGGTCATGTTGTGAAGAATTGAACCAAACTAACGCTTGACCCATTTATGATTGCGATCAACCTTCTGATGAAGACTGAGGAGAAGCCCACGATCAGTCATCACCCTGGGTGCTGTGCCTTGAGGATTTTGCTTGGCTGTGTTGGCAGCAGAGTCATGGGTGGCAGAGTCGTCATTGGTTGAGTAGGATGCAGCCTTGCGAAATTGACCATCCAATGGACGAATGCCTTCATCTATAACAGCAGCGGCCTTGCCCTTGTCATCAGCTGAGGAAAATGTCCGTTTGAGGACTTCAATCAGAGGCAAGTAGCTGCAATGGTTCAGAGTATCAGCTCTGTAGTTGAGTGAAGACCTTGTTCTGATGAATCTCATAATCCAAGGTGCATAAGGCTTCAGCTCAAATGGTGACATAGCGATATTGGCCAGAGTCCTCATGAAGAAATCATGGAAGTTGACGGGAACGCCATGAATGATATTGAAAAGCAGATTCTTCATGATGCCAATGACTTCTTCTTCATTCGAGTCATGGCCCTTGATTGGACTCAATGTCTTCGTCAAAATGCGATAGACAGTCCGAGGCACATATAGTAATTCCTTCACGAGGAATTTGGTTCGTGGGGCCTGACCTGGCTTCAAAGGCTTCATCAGAACTTGCATGTCGTGATTTGTAAGCTCAGGTTCACTCTAGATGCAACGAGCAGCTTCAAGGGGAGGACTGAGTGGTAAGGCACGAAGCAATTCAGTTGCTGGTGCCTTGTAGTGAGTATTTTCAGACATCCAGTCCAGCACCCATGAATTCACATCTTCAGAATCTCCGGTGATGTGTAGGGTCGCATAAAATTGAAGAATGAGTTCTTCATTCCAATCACATATGTCAGTGCAGAAATTTAACAGTCCAGCGTCGTGAAGAACACTGAGGACTGGCTCGAAGCACGGCAGAGATTCCATATCCACGTGAGGAATGTGCGCATGATCGAAGACTTTGTCTTTGTTGAACAACACTGAGGAATAGAAATTAGCCTGGCTGGCCGTCCAGAAATGCCTCTTCCTAATGCGAGAAGAGTCATAGGGGTTGTAGTCAGTGAAGAATACATGCTCGCCAAAGAAATCTTCAGCCTTGAATTTTTGCTTCCTTGAGAATGGATCCTTTGGCTTGGGCAGAGGAGTGTCAGTGAGTTGCATCACAACCTCAGGAATCGCAATCTCAGGTTCCTCAGTGAGGAATTTCTGGTTCCTCTTGATGGCGATCCTGCGTCTTCAGATGTTCAAGCAGAGCAGCTTTCTTCAAACTAGTGGCTAGAATTTCTTCACGTACAGACGAAGTGGGGTGAGTTTCTTCAGAGCCCATTTGAACAGTTTGTGCAAGGGACTGAGGTATTTGCTGCAATGGTGTGAAGAGTGGAGAGTTGGGACGCTGACTTTCCCAAAAGTCATCATTCATCACTGGTGTGGTGCAGCCAATGTCCACATCTTCATCTTCCATTTCTTCAACGCCAGCCTCTTCAGCTGTGAACTGAGGCATAGGCGAGGAAACAATTGGTGTTGAAGGTATCTCATCCACTTCAATTTCTTCATCCACCTGCCCTGACGAAGCAGCAGAAGGATTGTCATCATCAGATCCGCTGGGGATCACATATTCTTCATCGAAAGGTACGATTTCCTTTGATGGCATGGTTGAGATCGGAACAACATCAATGGGATTTGCAAACGAATTGGTCAAAGGCTTCATCTTCTTCGGAGCTGAAGAATCTGAAGTAGCTGATGCTTTACTTTTCTTCACAGCTGCATGCTCTGCAGCCTTGGTCTTCTTCACATCTGATGCAGATGGAAGGATTGGAGTTGGGGTAGGTGCAGGAGGAGCAGAGGAATCTGGTTGATTTTCTTCAGGCACAACTGATGTAGTTGCCCTGACCTCTTCATTTTCTTCAGGCGCACCGCTAGTGGATGCCCTGGCAATTTCTTCAGCGGCTGGAATGTAGTCATCAGCCCTGGAACTTGCATTTTCTTCAGCAACCTGAAAGTCATCAGCGGTGCTGGCATGTTCTTCAGTTGGCTAAGCAGATGCTTCAGCCTGAGGAATTTCCTGTTACGTTGGAGCTGCAACATTGGTGGTGAACTTCTCAGTCAGTTTAACAAACCTGACTTTGGCTCCTTGCCAATCAGCATACTAGGCATTGAAATCATCGCTGAGGGTTTTGATTTCAGACTGGATTTTTACAAGTTCATCAGTTGTCATAGAGACAACGCTGTTCTTCAGAAATTTCTCCTTCCTGTACTGCACCTTCTTGATCTGCCTGGCCTTCTCATATTTCCATTTTTCTTCTTGAATGAAATGGGTCAGCATGTGACTTTGGCCAGGTGTCGACTCGAAATCAGGCATAGGGGTGTTTGGGTCCTTGTGCCAGAGATCAATATAATCGAGGATCAACCTTGGATCCAAAAGCAGTGGCACATTTGTGCCTTTGGCTCTAGCGGCCCTGACTTGCCTATATCTGATGATCTCAGCAAGTTCTTCATCATCAGCTTTGTCTTCTTCAGACGGCACTTGAAAGGCGACTTGCTTCTTCTGAGGACTAGGGCGAGGACCTCGTCTAGCAGTGGCCTTTGTCTTCAGCAGAGAGGGTCCCATTGAAGAATTGGGTGCAGCTGAGGAACTAGCTGAAGCTCTTGAGGCAATAGAGATGCCTGTAGTCCTTTGTCACATGGCAAGATGCACAGGTGCAGAGGACCTTGTCGGAGCAACTAAGGACTTTGGAGGAGCTGAGGATTTTGGAGGAGCAGGAGCAGCGTGAGGAATTGGCCTTGAGGGCTTTGAAGATTCTGGCCGTAAGGGCATAACTGAGGAACTTGGCCTTGAGGGCATTGAAGGTGAAGCACTTGGCTTACGCGCAGGCTTCTTTGCCATGGATTTCTTTGGCTTGACAGAGGCCTCAGCGGCAACAGAGTCTTCATTGAATTTCCTCACTGCTTCTTTTGCTTGTTTGGCCAACTTGGCCTGGCGCTTGGCCCATTCTTCAGGATAGTCCTCACTGCGCTTGAGTCTGGTGGGATCCGCTTCTTGGCCAGGTGCCAATGGAGGTCTTGGGCATGGAGGATTTAGAGCGAATTTCTTCATGTACTTGGGAGTTACATACCTGTACTCCCTCCACTCTCTTGCCCATCTCCTTTCTATCCTCTGGATGCACACCTTGCGCTGATTTTTGTTCTCCTTACCAAACTTGGCCTCATCAGGAGTGCAATAGTCTTTGTATATGTCATCAGGGATCTCAAAGGCAATGTCGATTTCAGGCCTCTTTCCTCCTTTCCGTGGCTTCTTTCCGTCTGCCATTTTCTTCAGTTGAGGAATTTGAACAATCGAATTCTCTAAAGAATTATGCAACTTTTCTTCGAGGAACACTGCAAATGAGTTAAGCTAATGAGAACCTACTGATTCAGCAGCGGACATGAGTACCTGTGAACAGAGTATAGTTGTGAGGAATTTGGAGAGGTCATATGCGTTCTTAGAAGGTTTTTCAAAAATAACAAGTTTGAGAATTTGACGAGATGAGTCTTGAAGAATTTCACTAAGTGTTCTTTGTCTTAGGTTCCAGAGTTGTATAGATCGAAGATCCACACAATTGAGGAATCTTGAATAAAAATGATGCTTAGAGAAACGAATCAAGAATAGATGACTTGTGAGGTGTTTGGTGTGTGAGGATTTGAAGAAAAACACCTTTGAAGATTTTGTAGTAAACATTTGAATCAAGGAGGGCAGTAAAAGTAACTTTTAATTACCCAGAACGAAGAACACGACGAACAGTGAGATGGAGAAGTGAAGTTCGTCTGTGCAGATCTTCCACGCCCTAACTCAGCGGAGGAAGACGACTACGGTGGCGGCGGAGTGAAGATTTCCGTGGCCGGCGCGAGTACGACGGCGACGAGGTCGAGGCAGTGAAGCTCTTCCTCACCGGCGACGATGGAGTAGCGGTGGCGCTAGGGTTTGAGAATCTCGAGCTGGAGAAGGAGGTCGAGCAGAGTAAAGGAAGTGAGGAAGGGGATAGGGGGTATTTATAGCCACGGTGAATGTCGGGGAAGCTGATCTGACCCACGAACACCTATGGGACCGGCGGACCGAGCCCCTTTCGGTTCGGCGGGGGGCGGAGGTCGCACGAAGAGCGATCGAGGCGGCACACGAGCAGGTTTACCCAGCTTCGAGCTCTCCGGAGAGATAACACTCCTCTTGCTGCATGTTTGAGTGTATTGAGTTCTTGCTAGGGAGCGCTGAGTGCTACAAATACACTCCAAAATGCTAACGAGACCTAGCGTGAGTGTTTTCTCGGCTTGAACCTTCGTACCGCTCCCCCTTCCTCGTTGCGCATGGGCCTCCTTTTATATGCTCAAGGGGTCACCGACAGTGGCAACGCAGATAAGGGTAAAATGGAAAAGGGATGCGGTTAGTACAGCTACATACGATGTATCATACCTAACCACGACGGCGGGGACAAAGGCATTAAATGCCCGTCACGCCGCCCAAACAAAGGCAAATAGGGACCGTCGAGCGCCACCGCTTACACGATGGCATTCTTGTCGGCGCCGCTTGCCACAGCGCTCCGTGGCCGCCAGACCTCTCGCCACGCGTGCACAGAAAGGTCGAGGCGACGTTGGTGGATGTCTTTGGAGCCTTGAGAACAGTGGTAATCTGCGCTGCAAGCGCCTTGCGCGATCGTTGTCTTTTCGCGTCCGGAAGCTTGTCGCTCATCGGGCCTTCCCGGCAAGCTCCTCTTGCCGGGCCTTGTCTCCTAGGTGCCTCGGGTGGCCTTCGGCAAGCTCCTCTTGCCGGGCCTTGTCTCCTTGGCTTGAATACTTTGTTCTTGAATGGCTCCAAAGGAACCACGGAGGACCTTGGCGGTCACCCGGCAAGCCTTGCTGCTGGGGGATGCAACTGCCCGTGCACAAGTTCGGGATACTAGGGTACCCTACTCTAGTACACGGCAGAGTCCCGGCTGGGCCACACACGTGCTGAAGCTGTTGGGCGAGCCCAAAAGCAGGCACGGCACGCGGCCTGGGTTCGCCCAACTCCTCCGGACCCACCACGCCCTCCACAGGCACGCCAGCGTCGAATGCGGCATCGTGGGAGAGATTGTGGGTGGTTTCTTTATTCAGAAAAGCGGAACGTCCGCCCCCTCCCTCTTTATAAGCAGGGGAAACAGGGGCAGTTCGCCCACCTCGCCGATTCTTTGTCCAATCTCGAAAACCTCCCTGCTCCCCCCTCTTCCTAAGGCTGAAAAGAGAGCAGCGCTCCGCCCCCATCGCCACCAGCATCACTGCGCCGTCGATCTCCCCACCACCTCCGCCATGGCTCAAAGCCGACAAGGGAAGGCCGTGAAGTCGGCCGAGGCCCGGCTGCTCATGGCCTTCTGAAGGAGCGAGCAATCTTCCCCCTCAGCTTTCGCGCGAAGGACTGAGGGAGTACTACTACCTCTTACGGTCGACGGAGACGGCGCATCCAGCTGCGAAGGTACTCCCAGCTGCCGCCTCGGAACTGGCTCCAAATGGGTACCCTTTCTTGGCGCTGTTCTTCTCTGCGGGCTCTGCCCGCCTTCTTCTTTTTTTTTTCTGCGATATCATGAACACCTCGGGTTCCGCCTCCTAGACTTTACCCCCAATGCTGTTACGACCATGGCAGTTTTGCACATCTCTGCGAAAACTTTGTCGAGTCCATCCCAGCGTAGCTCTTTTCCGCCACTTCTTTATGCCCCGAGTTGAGAGGGGCCCCTTGGCGGAATCGCTTGGATCTCGAGGATTGGCAAGAAGGAAGCTTATCCGGAGGAGAGCTCCGCGGCAAGTGGGAGGAATGGAGGGCAGATTGGTGTTGGATTGTTGAGGAGAACCCGCAGCCCTTTACCGCCCAGCGCCAAACCCCAATAGTGCGCGACAATGATTGGAGCAACGTGGATCCGGAAGACGCTAGGCTGAAAATTGTCGTCACCCGGATCTTGCGCCTCAGGCTTGCCGGGCTCACTGTAGGCACCGTTGGCGCAGACTTTCTTCACCGCCGCATCGCCCCCTTGCAGGAGAGGAGGAGACCGGCCTGGGAGTTCCAGAATGCGGCGGATATCATGAGATTGTGCCCAGGCCTCAACTTCAACTTCACCGTCTTTGAACTGGATGCGATGCTCTTGGAGCTGTTCAAGCCCGATCCTGATCATCCCGAGATGTTCAGGTTGCTAAGGGGTGTCGTTCCGCTCTGCAACAATTCCTCGCTCGACCGCATCCGTGCAATGATGCCGCTGTGCAACTCGCATGGAATTGTCCCAACTTGGCAAGAGCCTACAGATGACGTTGTGCGGCAGTTCTTTGACAGCCTGGTAGAAGTGCCGGTCCGCCCGATGAATGAAGAGCCTCACCGCGACACCACCGATGATGAGATCTGCAGCGCCACCAACAGCTGGAAGAGGCAGCAGCAGACGCTGCTGCCGCAGCGTAGTTCAGATTCACCGTGGGAGGCGAGGCAGCAGAGGCGGCAAGCCTTGTCGAGCGAAGGGAGTTTGCCGGCGAGAGGAGCTTGCGAGCCTCAAGCTGAGTCGGCGAGCCCGCCGGGGTGCCTCCTCCCACCTTCAAACAGCTTGCTGCGGCGGAGCCCCAGCTCCGCAGAAGGCGTCTTCAAGGCGGGGATGTGGCGGGCGGCGGGCGGGCCCAACAACCGCCCGGCGCGCGACACGCTCCTCCGTGGCAAGCATTGTTGCAGCAGGAGCACCTCCGCCGCTGCGGCAACCGGGCGGGCCCTCCTGCACCACCGCTCTGCTCCGCCAAGCGGCCAAGGAACCCACTCCTCCGCCTCGTCGCCTTTGGCGCAGCCAGAATTTGATCTCTCCGCTCCAGCTCCGGCGAGGAAGAAGAAGAGTAAGATTCTTTGCTTTGTACTTGTAGTTCTTGATTTGTTGCTTTGTCTTGTATCTGATTTGCTTCACTCTGAATCCGTTCCTTTTCGTGGCGCCGCCCGAAGAGCGTCGAAGAGAGCCAAGGCGGTGATTGTCATCGAGGACGAACCCACCGCGGAATGAGGAGGCGCGTCTGAGACCACCTTGCAGACGCTGCAACTCTTCCTCAAAGCAGCCCCCAGCGCAGCCCTCAGCGTAAGTATATGGTTTACTTTCTGCTGTTAGGCGTGCATGGCTGCTCTTTCTTTGCTGATATCTGACTGTTGGTTTGTGTAGGAGCAGAGCAGCCTCACCAGGAGTCCACGGAAGCCGCCCCCGAAATGCCATCTGCTTCGACTACACCGCCAAGGGAGGATCCCCTGGCAAGGAAGCATTCTCCGGCAATGGAGACTTCTCCGGTAAGGGACGGTTCTCCGGCAAGGGATAGCACCAGCGACCCTCCGGTGGTTGAGACCACGACTGCAGATCCTAGCACAGGTAATCCCCTTGCTTAAAAACTTCCCTTGTGTTCTTCTTCTTCTGATCTTCTTTTTGAATATTTGCTTGACTTTTCTTTCTTTTCCGGTTGCCAGATCCATCTGCCACGGAGCCAATGGAGACCGAGTCGCGGCGAGGAAGACGCCAGCGACAATCATCGACGACGCCCGTTGCGAAGAAAGCCGTGGCAGCGAGCCAGGCTGGTGGAGAGGCCGCCAAAGCTGCCGCCACGGCTGGCGAGGGGTCCGGCGATCGCCGACGGCCCCGAGGCGCGAGGCGCCAGGCCTTCGCCGACCGCCGATCCTCCGCTGCTGCTGCAGCGTCGAACTCGAAGAGCCCCAGCCAGCGCCTATTTGAAGGCGGCGATGGCGTCTTCATCAAGCTCCCCTGGTCGTCGAGCTCGGCGCCGACCGAAGGAAAACCTTTGACGAAGAGCTGCGCCTCCGCTGGTCGGCGCTGGTCGACAGCGCCAAGTAATGGCAATGGCGAACGAGGAGGAGCAGCTACTGCGGAAGCTGCTTGTCGCTCTACCGCGCCCGACAAGCCAAGCTGGAATCCCGAGAGGCGCTTGTCGCGGCGGGGGAGCAGACATTGAAGAAGCGCCGCAGGAGCTCCGGGCCTCAACCAGAAGCTCTCGGTCCTGGCAGCGGGCGGAGCAAATCGCCGAGGCGCAAAGCCTTCCTCCTCGAGAAAAAGCTGAAGAAAAACACAATGCTTACCGCCGAGAAGCTGTCTGCCTTGAGGAAGGCGAGTTGGCGCAGCGGAAGGTTAACCTTGACAGCCACGAGGAGGATCTTGCCATGCTTGAAGAACATTTGGCGGGGCTCTCAAGGAAGCAAAGGATCTTTGCCGCAGCTCTTGGCCGCCAAGAAGGAGCTGGAGGCGAAGGTGGCGCTACTGAGGCCAATCTCAAGGAGAGCGGCGAGGCTTGCTGCGCTCAAGCGTGTGTGAAAGGGCCTACTACACTCTTGGCGAGCTGCAGGGCCGTCTCGCCGAGAGGAGCAAGGAGCTCAAGCGCCGCCAAGGACTCCAATCAGATCTTGAGTTGAAGCTGTCCACCTTGACCCGAACTGTTGGGACGGCGCCTGGAAGCGAGAGGTGGCCTTGAAGGAGAAGATCAAGGCCGACGAGGCGCTGTCTTGGCTTCTGCCGCCTGTAACACCTTTAGGGAGAATGTGGAGCACTTGGACCGAGGGTCTCGTGGATGTTCTGCAGCCATCGACGAGGAGCTGGCGCCAGCTGGGATGGAGGACCTTGGATATTCCTCCGATGAGCACCTCCAACCCAGCGCCAAGCTCAGCTTGTTCTTCAAAGCGTGGTGGCGGCCCTCCAGCGACTCAGGAAGAGATCCCAAAGCAGCTGGCCAGCAGTCGCGCCATATCTGCTGGGAGCTCTCAAAAGTCTTGATGAAGGTGGCCTTCCGCAATCACGCCTCAACCTCACCAACGTCCTCAAGTCCTTGCCGCGGATGCTGATGTGGAAGCGCTCAAGACCCTTACCGCACCATCGTGGGCGGGGTGAGCGGATCAAGAGGGTTGATGGCGATCGCGTGGATTGAGCGCCCGTTTTCTCTTTTCCTTGTCCTGCTGGTCATGTCATGAGAACAATCTATTAGAGTTGCGACAAGCTATCTTGTAATATAACTCTATTTGGGTAGTGATTGCTATGTTATTTCCTTTACTTGATCCTTCCTTTGTATGTTTTTGCCCTCGCTTTTAGGGAACTTGTCGGTATGAGCACCTTTGCCCTTGGCTGAGTCTTGAGACGTCGGCCTTCTTTGGCGGTGCCGCTACGACAAAAACCTTGTCGCAACTAATCGCAGCTCACTTAAGTTGTTGGCGGACTCGAAACAAAGTAAGGCGCAACTAGCTCTGAGTTGGTTCCTCCGCCGCACAGTTTTCCATAAAAATACTCATCGTTCGAGGAAGATAACTTAAAATTTAAAAACTGATTGCTCAAACTTTAGCAACTTAGCTTTTATCGTTTGCTTCCAGTGGCGAGAAACTTCCTCGGCGGCTTGGTCCACACCATTATCTTCTCCTCCCGGCTAACTTGTGGGCGAGGAACCTTCCTTTCTTTGAGAAAGAAAAGAAGAAAATAAAGATATGGAGCCTTACGGCTCATTATTGCTTACCGGGTAGGTGCTGCACAAAGTGTCGGATAACGCATGCAAATAAAAGTAGAAAGCATGAAATTAACAAGATGTGCGGAGCACATGAGCTTCTTATGCAGCAGGTCTGCGCCCGGCTTTGTACAAAGGATTACATGCAACATCGGCAAGACTTGTACAAAAGGTGGTTGCGGAACAGGTTCGACAACCGCCCTCTGAGTAAAACTTACGAAGATGCTCAATGTTCGAGTTGCTCACGGAATGCCATCTTGGTCTCAAAGCGGACAACGCCGAGCCTAGTGACTTCGTTTCACCCGGTAAGGGCCCTCCCACTTGGCGTCAACTTGTTGGAATTCTTGGCGGACTGAGCGTGCGAAGAACAAAGGTCGCCTTCCTTGAGACTTGGCATTAACTGCGGCTATGGTAGCGGCGCAAAGCTTCTGATATCGAGCAGCTCGTCTGACGGCTTTGAAAGACGGTTCTCCTCAAGGAAGCGATGCTTCATCTTGTCGCATGCTCTTGCTCAAGCTCATCATAAGCGAGCACTCGAGGTGACCCGTGGCGAATTCCATGGGAGAACTGCCTGCTCCATAGACTAGAAGCGAAAGGTGTCGGCGATGGCTCGATTTGGCGTCGTCTGATCGACCAAAGAACCACCGGCAGCTCCTCAATCCAGTTTCTTCTGCACTTGTGCAGCTTTGTCGAGATTCTGGTCTTGAGCCCGCGACACCTTCACGATCGCCCTCTCCGCTTGACCGTTACTTCTCGGATGAGCAACGAAGCGAAGCGGACCTTGGCGCCAAGATCTTGGGCGTCTTGCATGAAGGTGCGGCTCGTGAATTGCGTGCCATTGTCGGTGATGACCTGTTAGGAATCCGAAGCGGCAAACAATCGACTGAAGAACTTGATGGCTGACTTGTCTTTGTCACCTTCCTCACTTGCCTCCACTTACGGCCACTTTGTGAACTTGTCGATTACAGCGTTACAAGTACTCAAAGCCCCAAACAACTTCGGGAAAGGGGCCTAGGATGTCGATCCCCGGACGAAAAAGGCCGGGATAAAGGGATTATGCGGAGAGCTTGAGCTGGCTGGTGTATCTGCTTGGAATGGGCCTTGCACGCTTCACACTTGGTTACTTGTGCGGTTGCATCACGGAGGCTGTTGGCCAAAAGAAACCTTGCGGAATGCTTTGCGGCAAGTGCTCTTCTTGTAATGTGGTGACCACATATGCCTCCATGTATCTCTGCCAACAGCTTTTGTCCATCTTCGGTGAATACACTTCAATTTCACACCGTTGAGTCTTCTTACATACGGTGTATTGTCGACAAACTGATACATACTTGACTGCCGGGCTACTCTTTCCGCTTCTTCTTGCTCTTGGAGTTCTCTGTATGAAGGAAATGGACAATCAGCTGTGCCCATGCTGGAGCTTGTGGCTCGACAACAAGGACTAAAGGCACATCTGCTGCTTGGGAACATCCGCTTCTCTGGCGAGAACTGCGGCTCAGCCGAGCTTGACGTTCCCAAGCAAGCTTGCGGAGCAAAACTTGTCGGGAGCGTCGCTTCAGAGAAACAAACCCTAGGGGTTGTCGGAGCAGGTGCTCCTCAACACTCTTGGTGTTGATCTTGGGGACCCTCTTGGCGCGGCTTGAGGGCTCTGCCGGAAAATAGTCACCAAATCAACTTTCTCTTCTTGTTCTGTCCGGTCGATGGCGTTCTGGGTGACGCTTGAGTCAGCTTGAGCACAAAGGTCCCTGGTTCCACGGAGTAACAAGTGCGGCACACTTGACGAGACCATCGGCAATGTCGTTCGAGCTCTTGGAACATATTCCATCTGTAGGCCGTCAAAGTGCTCTTCTAGCTTTCTTACTTCATCAACATAAGCTTCCATCAACGGACTCTGATAACTCTTGTTTACTTGGCGGACGACAAGCTGTGAGTCACCCCTGACAATGAGCTTCTTAATCCCAAGGTCTACTGCGATCCTGAGACCGGCAAGCAAACCTTCACACTCTGCGGTATTGTTCGTTGCTTGCTCCTTGGGAAAGTGCATACGGACTACGTACTTGAGGTGCTCTCCGGTGGGTGCAACAAGTATGCACCCTTTTGGCGCCTTACAATGAGAAGGCACCATCAAAGTACATCAGCCACTCTTTGCTTGCTTCCTTGGCGGGATGCTTTCGTTTGGAATTTCTTCATCTTGTGTTGGTGTCCATTCTGCTATGAACTCCGCCAATGCTCTGCTTTGGATAGTTGAGGTGCTCTCAAACTTGAGGCCAAAGCTTGACAGTTCCAGCGCCCACTCGACAATCCTGCCTGTTGCTTCTGGATTTTAGAGTATCCTCTTCACGGAAAAGCAGTGACGATGTGATCTCGTGTGCTTGGAAGTAATGGCGCAGCTTTCTCGAGAGCCATGAGAAGGTGAAAAGCAATTTCACACACAGTACCTTGACCTAGCCCCTGCGAGAAGGGCCGACAAAAAAACTGGCGCTGCACCATTCTCTTCGCATCTTCTCCTGCGCTTTGAGATCCATCTTTAGTCGGGACCAGAGCTTGCGGTGAAGTGCCTTGCTTGTCATTGGATGCATCTGCCGTGGTTGCTAGCTCATCATCCGCCTCCCTCTCCGCTACTAATGCAGCACTAACCACTTGATTGGTTGCCGCTATATATAGCGACAACTTCTCTTGTGGCCTAGGTGCGACAAGTGTTGGAGTGGAGGACAGGTATCTTTAAGTCTGCAGCGCAGCCTCCGCTTCGAGTCCATTTCATTGGACCTGCCTTTTTCAATATTTTGAAAAATGGCGGTAGCCTCAGCAGAACCTAGAGATAAACCTCTTGAGAGCGATTCACAACAAGCAAGTCTTCGTACATCCTTGGCGCTTTGGTGCTTCAATCTGCTCAATGGCCTTGATCTTGTCGGGATTGGCTTCAATTCCCGCTGAGACCACGAAGAACCGAGAAGCTTGCGGAGGACTCCAAACACACTTCTCGGGGTTGAGCTTGAGGTTGATCTTGTGCAGATTTGCAAAGGTTTAATCTAAATCTTGAATCAGGGTCGCCTTGTCCTTGCTCTTGACCACTATGTCATCCATGTAGGCTTCCACATTTACGTGTATTTGTGGTTCAAAAGCGTCATGGACTACTCTTGCGAATGTTGAACCAGCATTCTTTAAACGAAAGGCATCCGTGCGAAACAGTTATGTGCCACATGGGGTGATGAATGCGGTCTTCTCCTCATCCTCTTCTGCCATGAAGATCGATGGTACCACAGTATGCATCAAGAAATGAAAGCAAATCACATCGGCCGTGGAGTCAACAATCGATCGATCGCGGCAAAGGAAATGGGTCTTTGGGACAAGCTTTATTAACATCGGTAAAAGTCGATACAAAGCCTCCATTTCCGTTTGCCTTCATGCGACCACGAGATTAGCCAACCACGTAGGATGGAGCACTCCTCGACAAGGCCTGCTGCTTCCAATTTCTTGATTTCTTATCGCGATGAATTCTTGGCGCTCCTTTTTGTTTCGACTTTACGCTTGCGGGCGCGCGGAGGACGAGGCGGCAAGATGGTGCTCAATTACTTTCACAGGAACACCGGGATTTCGGATGGTTGCCACGCAAACACGTCGGCGTTAAGCCCACAGGAAAACAGCGGCGCGCCTTCCTATTTAGGGTCGAGGTGTGCGATGGTGAAGGTACCACCGGTGCCGTCCTCCTTGGCGGACACCTTCTTGGTCTCTGGTGGAGCTGCCATCGTCTTCTTACACTTGCGGTGGAGCTCGATGGTGCGTCCTCGGCGGTAGCGCAGCACTCGAAGAGTGCGCTTGCGGAGTGGGCATCGAACTCTTGCCGGACTTGATCTTCTTCTTCGCCCGGGAGCTTCAGTGACAAGTGACTTGTCTGTTGCAGCTGCTGCTTCCCAGTAAATCTTGTCGGCGCAGATAAGAGCATCCTTCTTGTCGCCGAGGGGCGGAGATGACACTTATCGGGCTGGCATCTTCAACATGTTGTATGCATAATGAGAGGCTGCCATGAATTTGGCGAGTCTTTGGGCGGCCAAGTATCCCATTGTAAGGCAATGGAAAGTCAACAACGTCAAAAGTGACCCTCTCGATCCACGAAGTTCAACTTCGCTGCCAAGCGTCACCGGCAATGTGATCTTTCCTTGACTTGCTCCTTCCGGATTGATTCCTTGGAATGTGCGGTCTCTTGAGCTTCGCCATCAGGGATCTGGAGTTTGTGGAGTACCGCGGAGGAGATCAGGTTCAAGCCGGCCCCGCCGTCAACTAGCATCTTAGTGACTTTGAGGTTGCGGATAGTTGGTGAAACCAACATCGGCAAGCACCCGACCGCTTGATTATCACGATCGGTGGTCCTCAATATCAAAGATGATAGGCGTGCTGGACCATTTCAGAGGTTTGCGTGACTCGACGGATGGCTCTGCCGCATTGACTTCCCGCATCCACTGCTTGAGTTGGCGGTGTGAAGTATGCAGAGAAGCACCGCCGTCAACGCACAAGACCTCTGTGGCTTTCTGGAACTCCTGCTCATCGGGCTCGTCATCATCCATGTCTTCATTGTCGTCGTCATCTTCATCCTTGTCGCGGCCGCGGGGAGGTCTATCTCCTTGCCGCTGCTTGGCCTTGCCGCGGCGTCCTCCTCGGCCGGGGCGTTTCTTGCTAGCTCCTCCAGCACCTTCCCGGGCCTTCTCCTTGTCGCGTCGCTCGTATTCAGCTTTCTGCTGCTCGACAAGCTGCTCGACCTTCTTGCAGCTCTGGAGGTCATGGCCCTTGGTGCGGTGGATCTTGCAGTACTGCTTGTTGGCTCCGTCACGCTTGTCGGCGACCGCCACAGCACAGTAGTTGGTGCTGCGGCAATCTCCTTGCCGGAGCTACGGTTTAGCTTTCTTGGCGCCACCTCCGTTGCCGGACTGCTCAACGACTATCACATCTTTGCCTTTCTTCTTTCTGTTGTTCCGCCGCCGACTTTTCTTTGCCGGGGCAGCCTCCTCACTATCAGATCCTCCTGCTTCTACATTCTCTCCGGGGAGTCTCCTCCCTTCCTCATCACGTGCACACTTGTCGGCCAGGGCATATAGCTCACTGACGTCCTTGATCTTACGCCGCCATCTCCTCCGCATCCTGCAGTTCCTTGCGTTCGATGGAGCAGCGGCTGATTACATCATGCGGGGTGGACATCTGAGATGTTGTCTTTGTCTGTGGCTGAATCTCTGAATGTATTTGCGCGAGGCTCTCCTTCCTTCTGGGCGAGTAGATGAAGATCGCTCTCTTGGCCGTGGGGCTTGTGGCCGCCTGTGAAGGCGCCGACAAACTGATGGCATAGATCCGCCCAAGAGGATATGGAGTTGTCCGGCAAGTGCATGAGCCGGGATCGACATCGGGCTTGAGTACCGGTGGGGAAGTAGTTGGCGGGATCTTGTCGTCTCGCCCCGGGCAGCCTGCACCACGATGGTGTAGATGCTGAGGAACTCCGACGGATCGTCTTGCCGTCGTACTTCTCTCGAATCGTCGGCGAAATTCTTCTTGATGGGCCCTTTGGACTTGCTGCAGCTCACGAGTGAGCAGGGGGCAACCTACAGCGTCTGCAAGTCGCTGGTTCCCTGGCGCATGCATGTCGACGAAGGGCCCAGTAGCGCTGGTCGGATTGACGCTGGCGCTTCTCTTGAGCGCGATCACGAGTTCGGCGTCTTCTTGCTTGTCGTTAAGTGAAGAACTTGGCGATGATCGCGGCAGCTCGTGGATCCGATGGCGGTGGAGTCGGCTGTCGAGGTGGATCCGCGAGTCGGCGATCTTGGCCTTGGGGTGGAGAGTGCATGGTGGTTGCACCCCCGTTTTCGTCGCCACCGGCTCGTGCTTGACAGTCTGCGGCAGCGATGTATTCGGCTGCCACGGTGTTGCGTTAGCAAAGCCGATGAGACTACGAATGGTGGCCCTCCATTCATCGACCTTGTCGGCTGTTGGAGGGTAATCTAGGAAGCGATTGAGCTCTGCCAAAGCTTCGCTGGAGTGGTGGGCGGCGAGTGGCGAGCGGCGAGAAGCGGCGGATATGCTTTCGGACTTCTAACGATGTTAGAAGGCGATATCCGTCGAGCGGCCGTGCCTCGCTCGCGCTTGACATGTTGGCGTGCATGCTGGTCTTGAGGACCCGAGATCCACCAGCTCGATCTTGGTCCAGCGGCGTATGGTACTATGAATACCATGGCGATGTCGGTCCCCGCCTCTGGGATGGGCGCGGTGCATGTCACGACGCGAGGTCTGCGCAACCTTGTCCTTGGACCTGGCAGCACTGGACTCCCTCGTCGGCGCCGTTCTTCCGCGGCGTCTACCCCACCACCCATTTGCTCCGGTGGTGGTGGGATCGGCAGAACGGATCATTTGTCGCGAAGCCTTCTTCTTGGTGGCATGTTGATGAAAAACAAAGATCTAGCTCGTGTGAGCGCCGGATCAGGTTCACACAATCTCGGCGCCCCTACAGGCGCGCGCCAAAGATGTCGAGAAGCTGATCGACCCACGAACACCTATGGGACGGCGGACGAGCCCCTTCGGTTCGGCGGGGCGGAATCGCCTGAAGAAGCGAATCGGCGAAGCACGAGCAGTTTACCCAGCTCCGGAGCTCTCGGAGATAACACTCCTACTGCTGCATGTTTGAGTGTATTGAGTTCTTGCTAGGGGCGGCTGGTGCTACTGATACCTCCGGCTACTTGAGACCTAAGCGTGAGTGTTTTACGGCTTGAACCTTTCGAACCGCTCCCCTTCCTCTCGTTGCGCATGGGCCTCCTTTTATATGCTCAAGGGGTCACCGGCAGTGTAAGCATGAGACAAGGGTAAAAATGGAAAAGGGATGCGGTTGGTACAGCTACTTGCGCGATGTATCATACCTAACCACGGCGGCGGGGACAAAGGCATTAAATGCTCGTCTCGTCGCCCAAGCGGTGCAAGCGAGGACCGTCGGGGCGCCACCGCTTGCCACGATGGCATTCTTGTCGGCGCCGCTTGCCACAGCGCTCGGCTGGCGCCTGACCTCTCGCCTTCGCCAGCCTAGAAAGGTCGAGGCGACACGTTGGTGGATGTCTTTGGAAGCGAGGAGAGCAGTGGTAGTGATGCGCGGCAAAGCGCCTTGCATGATCGTTGTCTTATCGCGTCCGGAAGCTTGTCGCTCACGGGCCTTCCGGCAAGCTCCTCTTGCGGGGCCTTGTCTCCTAGGTGCCTCGGGTGGCCTTCCCGCAAGCTCCTCTTGCGGGGCCTTGTCTCCTTGGCTTGAATACTTTGTTCTTGAATGGCTCCAAAGGAACCACGAAGGACCTTAGCGGTCACCCGGTAAGCAAGCCTTGCACGGAGGGGGGCTGCAACTGCCCGTGCACAAGTTCGGGATACTAGGGTACCCCTACTCTAGTATACCGACAGTGAAAAACTATTCGCCCGAAGATTTTGGACGAACATGCCCCTGACCCTTCTCATTCGCATGACATGTGTCACCCACGTACTGAGAAGTGGAGATCGTGTTAGATCATGGGTGAATAGATAAGTCTATCGTGGGATGCGGAACGGTTTGAGCGGCAAAGCCGAAAATTGGGATAAGATAAGTTAAAAGTTCTGTTCACAAATTCTTCAGCTGACAAGGACATAGTGAAGATTTTGAACGAGTTTCAAATAGAACGCACATGAAGAATTTGTGAATAGATTGGGTTGAGTATAGCATAGAGGGGGAAGGGTCCGATCACATTCACATAGCAGAAAACACAACTTGAAGAAATAGCAATAAGTGAATGCTGTAGAGGACATAACTCATATATATATATATAGCCAATGAAGAAAAACGACGGAAACAGTGAAAAGTTTGCAAAGTTGAAGAATTTGAACAATCGAGGAATTTCAAGCGAGGAAAACTCAAATTGAAGATTTTCAACTTTGTGTGGTGGCGTGACCCACCATATAAGAATGATGATTTCAGACACATGCGTACAATTGTCGTAGGGTTCCGAGAATCAAATTCTTCGTTAATTTCTTCACATTTAGAGTGTTATTCTTCATTGATTGAAGAAAAACGTTTCTTCATGTGTTGCACATCTAAGTCATCAATTTTGCATAAGTGTTAGGATGAGTGTCCTTTTCAAAGAACATTGAAGATTCTAAGATATTTAGCTCACACAAACTTGCTAAATCTCTTCTCATCCAAGGGCTTTGTGAAGATATCGGCTAGCTGTTCTTGGTCTTCACATGCTCAATAGAAATGTCGCCCTTCAACACATGATCACGAAGAAAATGATGACGAATCTGAATGTGCTTTGTCTTGAGTGCTGAACTGGGTTGTGAGCAATCTTGATGGCACTCTCATTGTCACGAGAGGAGAGGCACATTCTTCACGTTGCGCCGTAGTCCTTGAGAGTTTGCTTCATCCATAGCAATTGAGCACAACAAGAACCAGCAGCAATGTACTCAGCTTCAGCAATGAAGCGGTGATACGCATTACTGTTTCTTGAGGACCAACAGACCAAGGATCGTCCAAGAAATGACATGTACCAGATGTTGACTTGCGGTCCACACGATCACCAGCATAGTCGAGTTAGAATATCAATGAGATCAAAAGCCAAGCCCTTGGGGTACCATAATCCAAGTGTTGGTGTGTGAGCTAGATATCAAGAATATGCTTCACAACCTTATGGTGTGATTCCTTGGTGTAGCTTGAAATCGGGCACACATGCAAACACTAAGCATTATATCGGCCTAGATGCACATAAGTACAATAAAGAACCAATCATGGGCGGTATACCTTATGATCAAAGTCAATACCATTTTCATCGATTACACAGATGGCCATTTGTGGGCATAGGAATTTTGGCGCCTTTGCAATCTTGCATGCGAATTTCCTCAATACATCCTTGAGGTATTTCTCTGAGATATGAATATGCCATTGCGCTGTTGATGAATTTGAAGACCTAAGAAGAATTTCAATTCTCCCATCATAGACATTTGATATTCTTCACTCATCATATAGGCAAATTATCACTATAACGTTGGTCAGTACAGCCAAAGATTATATCATCAACATATATTTGGCACACAAACAGTTCACCATCATAAGATTTAGTGAAAAGAGTAGGCTCGAGTGAACCGGGTTTGAAGCCTTTCTTCATGAGGAATTCCTTCAAAGTATCATACCACACCGAGGGGCCCGCTTGAGGCCATAGAGGGCCTTATTGAGTCTGAAGATTTTGTTAGGATGCTTTGGATCTTCAAAACCCGGGGGTTGAGCAACATATACTTCTTCCTCAAGCTTACCATTGAGGAATGCACTTTTCACATCCATTTGATATAGAGTGATATCATGATGGTTAGCATAAGCAAGTAATATCTGAATAGCCTCAAGTCTAGCAACAGGTGCAAAAGTTTCATCGAAATCAATTCCTAAAACCTGTGTAGCCTTGAGCTACAAGTATGTTTATTCCTCACCACAAGGCCATTTTCATCTTGCTTGTTGCGATAGATCCACTTTGTGCCAATGATATTGTGCTTGCAAGGATCTGGACGTTTGACCAATTCCCAAGCGTTGTTGAGCTCAAACTGATGTAATTCTTCTTGCATGGCCTGAATCCACTCGAGGCTCCAAAAATGCTTCATCTACCTTAGTGGGCTCTGTGATAGAGACAAAAGCATAGTGCCCACAAAAGTTAGATAAATGTGAAGCTTTTGGCGTGTGAGAGGACACTGGTGCTTCAATGTCATCGACGATCTTTTCAACTTGCACTTCTTTTTGCAGCGAGGATGAGCTGGTTGTCGTCGAGAATTTGATCAGCATTTTCTTGACACCATTTTCTTGATTGTGCATTAGCTCGGCGTTCTTCACGCTCTGAAATGAATTCTTCACCAGATTCTTGGTAGGAATGACATCCTCAATAGCCTTGAACTTGATAGTTTCCTCAAGTGCTGGTTCATCTATCACAGAAGGTAGGTGCTCTCTTTGCGAGCCATTAGTTTCATCGAACCGCACATCTAAAGTTTAAACAACCTTGTGAAGAATGTTGTTGAAGACTCTGTAGGTGTGCGAGTATTTAGCATTGTGATGAGGATCTCTAATCCTGCATTTAGCACAAAGACTTTGAAATAACTCACATTGGGTTTCTTGTCGGTGAGGAGTTCATAGGCAGTCTTCTTGAAGAATTTGTGAAGATATACCCTGTTGATGATGTGGCATGCGGTGTAAATTGCCTCAATCCGAAGTGACGAGGCGTCTTGTATTCATCAAGCATAGTGAGCCATCTCAACAAGAGTCATGTTCTTGCGCTCCACGCGCCATTTCTTTGAGGAGTATAAAGGCAGATAACTCATGAGTAATACCAAGTTCATCAAGATAGTCATCGAGACCAGAATTCTTGAACTCAGTTCCATTGTCACTTCTAATGTGCTTGATCTTCACACGAAGTTGGTTGAAGCCCTCGAGGAAAATCGTTTGAAGACTTCCTGCACTTCATGTTTGTAAGTAACAATGTGTACCCATGTGTAGCAGAATAATCATCAACAATAACAAGACCATATAGAGATGCATCATTAGTGACTGCTGAGTAATGATTAGGACCAAAGAGATCCATATGAAGCAATTCAAATGGTCGATTGGTAGTCATGATAGTCTTATTTGGATGCTTGGCCTTGGTCATCTTTCTAGCTTCACGAGGCTTTGCATAAGTGATCCTTGAGAATTTGACATTCTCAATGCCAATGACATGCTTCTTCTTTGCAAGCGTGTGCAAATTCCTCATGCCTGCGTGACCAAGTCGTCGATGCCATAGCCAACCTTCGAAGCTTTTGCAAGTAGGCACCGGCTGGTTGTGATCCTGTGAGAAATCAACAATATACAAGTCTCCTCTCCTAAAGCCTTGAAGACTTTGGAATTTCGGCTTCCATAATCACAACACAGATACTTGCCAAGACAACAACCATATCAAGATCACAAAGCATTGAGACAGACATGAGGTTGTATTCTAAGGACTCGACAAGCATGACTTTGTCCATGTGCCGATCCTTTGTGATCACCTTACCTAGACCCAATACGACTTTTGCCTTTGTCTGCGAAGATGATATGCTTGAGATGCGATGGTGATAAGGAGCATCCATCAATATATTCTTGTCACCAGTCATGTGATTTGTACATCCACTATCGAGGACACACTCAGTGGCTTTGGGTTGATCATCCTGCGGATGAACTAGTGCAGCTTACAAACTCATATACTTCATCGGTGAAAATATGATATCAAATTCATCGAGATGAATTTCATCAAGCGATAAAACAGATATAGCGATGTATGAGGGCGTGAAATGAAAGTTCATTTCTTCATGATTAACTTCACGTCCTATCGAGCATTTATCGGTCTCCGGCAAATTCTTGAGGAGCGTTTGAGCAGCGTCTGGAGACTGACCCCTACATAAAGATTAGTTCTTTTCTTCACCACCCACATCTGAAGGGGTGGCAAAGAGTTCATCACTCCATGAGCTCCATATGAGAAAGTAAGGTGGCATAGGCGCCAATCCATTTCATTTCACATAAGAGGGTTAGGGTAAGTGTCATGGAATTGTCACGGCGAGATGTCCTCGTGAAAGGACTTAGTCGCGGGGAGCCATCGTGCGGGTTAACTTAGAGGGTTAAGCGGACACAAAGACACGGGAGTTATACTAGTTCAGCCCTTGATGAAGGAAGGCCTACGTCTAGTTGTGATGGGATTGATGTAGTTTGGCGACTTGGGAGCAATAGCTTCGCCTAAGCCTCGAATTATCCATCATAATCCGCTTGCGCAGGTGCGTCCCCTTATATACATGGGTTGGCCTTGGCGGTCTCTGAATCCGATCCGGCTCATACAAGTGTCGGCTCGGTCTCTTCTCTCTTGTCTTACAGCACAAGTTACAACAGATAAGCGGTTCACATAAATGGACCTTAATTACGCCTCTGGGCTCGGGCCTCCTCCGTGGGCTGGATCATGGGCGAGGTAAACCGGCCCCTCACAGGCGGTTCACACTCGATAGTTGTATCCCCAACATTAGGCCCAGTTTGACTTGAACGGTTCATGTTAATCTTCAACACCTTGAGAAACTCTTGATCTCCTTTCATATTTTGTAAACCGCCAGGCTGCTTGAACCGCCGTGATGTCATCTTCCGATCCGGCGTGTCGAGGCGTCTTGGCGTCATCTTTAATAAAGAAATCCAAGCAGTAAGATTCCCTTCATTTAATGCTATCCGGAAATCGAGGCGCGCTGCACGTCCGCCGCTTTTGACTCCTCGATTCTCGCGCCCGTTGATTGCTCCGGTTCCTTATAAATAGACGGTCGCCCTTTCTCTTCTTCTTCTTCGCTCTTCTCCTTCCTCGCGGCGCTCCAGCCACGAAGCTCCGCCGTCGCCTCCGACCTTCAACGGCAGCGTCAGCGCAGGGCAGCTGCATCAACTTGATCGTATCGAGTTTTCGGCGCTCCTCCGCGGCTTTGCTCATCGCGGTAAGGTCCTTTTCAAGCCCTAGATCCCATCTGTAGATCCTGTTCATCCCAGCGATTCATATCGGTTTCTTCACCTGCTCCGCCATGGCCATGTGATTGATCGTACCGTATATCTGTGCGGTGGCCCGCCGTCCATTTAACCCTTCACGCATCTTCCTTTTGCTCAGATCCTCGAGTTTAGAATACGAACCCTCCTGCTCTTTATGAGGTTTGCATAGGTCGTAAAGGTTTTCTTCTTGGAACTTGGTAGATCTCGATTACTTCCATTAGCATGTGAAAACTGTTTTACATCCACATAGTAGATTTTCAGCTCTGCCTTATTTGGCGGTTTAACTTTTGATAGCTAATCCGTCCTCCATTAGTCCTCGATTAAACGGAATGGGAAGCGGCTGCTTTGAATCGCCGGTTTAACAATGTATAATATGCTGAACCGTTTAATGGTGAACCGTTTCTCCCTTTCTTTCACAGCTTAGTCTTCGGAATGGCTCCTCAATTCTCAGCTTGCAATTGGGTCGGTCCAAAATCAACTTGAAAGCATAACTCAGCGGCTATGTCACCTTGGCGGTTTGGCTCCAAAAATGTCCTCCTTTGGCGTGTTCGGATGGCGAGTTTCCTCGAGCCACAAGAGAAGTAATTGTGTTTATGCAGCACTTAGACCGGGATTACGCCGCCCGGTTCAAAATTTTTCAGGGGCGTCCTTGCAAGTTTGAAACTCCATCCATGAGGATATCGGCCCGAACTACTGTGTCAAACATATGCAACTTTCAAGTCTTACGTGAAGTCTATCTTGAGGAAGAACCATCGTGGAGCTGTTAAGGATTTTTCCATTTGAACCGTCGTGCAGAATTTTCGATGGTCCCAACAGAGGCGGCGTTTCAATCGAGAAGAGGAAGGAAGTGGATTTTCCTCCGCCAAACACCACAGCCATCAAAGTTGGAACCAAACCTGGTTCTCTTGCGGAACACTCTCACCTTAGCGAGAACCCTTGCGGGTTATCGTCCTCACCAACTCGACAACCAGCATCCGCTGCCTTCACGCTTAACCGCCGGCGGAGCGGAAGAACCGCGCCTCAAATAATCAAGCTCGGGCTCTAATGGCCAATGGCTTAACTGGCGTGGACCTTGTGCGGTGTTGGGTTTCTTGGGCGTCTTGCCACTAAACCGCCCGGCCGGATTGATGCATGAGTACACGGCAGCCTCAAAGACCCTCAAAGGCGTCACGAGCTGCCCATAACTGAACTTGAGGTCACGAGATTGTAAAGAAGATGCTTGATGAACGATCTCCGTCGCAGCCCTAACGGGTTGGCTCCATTACATGTTGCCAACAAACCGCGGTGGTAAGCTCTACTCACGCTTTTGGGTCCTTAATACTTTGTTGATATGCATTAATCCTTGTTACTTCTCGGTGACAGCTCATACGAAGCGTACTAAACGGTTGGGCGCGCGTGTAAAGTCCAAGGCCACCAAGAAGGCAGGCAAGAAGAAAGCCGCCGAGTCCTCTGATCCGCCGGAGGCGAAGAATCGAAGCTGAGTAAAACTTGATATTCTTCAGGGAGCCGCCCGTAAACGGCTTTCCGCTTTGTGTTTCTTCTTGCTTATGATTTGTCCTTTGTATTCCTTTTTCGACAATTTCACCTCGAGGATGATCTGAAGCGATCATGCCGACCACATTGAGGTAATCATTCTTTCTTCGAATCCGATCTTGCGCGGTTAAAAGAATTAGTCGCGCCGTCCGGAAAGTGAAAAAATATCATTCACAGCTTACTTGAATCAAATCTTTCCTTGAAGACACAGACAGGCTGAAAGGCGCCCGTACAACCCGGCACGGTGGCCAGCGGATTACCTCATCCGGTTTACGGACACCAACCGGGCGTCGTCCGGTGACTTGTTCTCTGGCGTTATCCCTTAAAGGTTTCTTGATGTCCTCTCAATCCGTCGACCGAATTATCAGGCCTCTTCCAACTCTTACGGCGGTTCATCAACCACGCAACTGCCTCGCGTGAAAGTTGCGCGAGGGTATGTAACTGCTGTCCGTCAATTCGATTTACAATTGCCTTGGTCGATTTGTCTTAATCAATTCTGAATATTGCAGCACCAAGGCTCGCTTGAGTAAGCGAAAACCCTTGACCCTACTCACGGATGTTGATCCGGAAAAGACCCAGAACAAACCCACGAAAATCACGAAGTGCGCCAAAGATAGCTCTGGCGAGTTGTACAAAACGATATCTTGCTGATCCGCGGTGAACCGGAGGTCAAGTGGAAACCTGCAGCTGCTCCACCAAACCGATCCACGAGCGGGTCGTAATTGATGAACCGCCGAGCGAGTAAGAAGACATCAAGCCCAAAGAAGACCGCGAAAATGGCGATGTTATTGTAGCGAGACTGGCTACACGCTCCTAGCCAACGGTCGCTTTAGCAAAACACAGCGCCAGGGCGAGTCGCGCCATGAGTAAAGATAAAGGAAAAACTGATCTGTCGACTTCGACAACTTCTCTGCCAAGAACTTCCTCCGGGTTTACGAACCGGCTCTATACCAGCCGTGACTTTGAAGCTGATGCAGTAAACCGAATGAAGGACGCTATGAGGTAATGAATTATGTCTTTCTGCTTTGGCTGTATAGTAGCCCCAAGGGTTCGGTTCAACTTAGCATAGTTAAACCGGGACAACTTTACATAAGAACATACGCTTTAAAGCTGCAGTATGTGTAGCCCCCAAGGTCGGTTCAACTTAGCATAGTTAAGCGGGACTTAATTTCTGTATCCTCATGGCAAGCTGAGAATCAACTAGCCATTAGCCCCCAAGTGCCAAGGTGAATATTTATATTGAGCTTGGGACTTTATAATGAAACAACTAACGTGCTCCTTTGTTGCGAATGAAATATACCCGCAAAAGCGTGCAACTCAAGGATCTGCGAGCCAATCTGGAAACTCAACAAGCGAGAAACCACTAAGGCCAGGGCGAATTGAAGCGGCCTTGGCCACTATCAGAACTATTGAAGAGTGGTATAAATCGAGCAGACCAAGCTGGGACACCGAGAAGGCGGTTTGAAAAAGCAGCGGAAGAAAGCTGAAGCAGCCCTTAAACCGGTGGTGAAGAGCTTACGGACTCAAGCGCCAAGTGCATGCCATGACCTCTGCCGTCTTTGGTAAGAAAATTTGCCTGACTATCTTAATTTTGATATTTCCGCGGTTTACCTGAGTTATGCAAACCGGTGCGAGCAAGCGTATTGCGCATATGGGCTCGATGTGCGGAAGAAGCTCAAGGCCGCTTCGCTGATTGAACAGCTGTATACGGCGCCCAGTGAGTCATATGTGCTACATCATCGACAACACGGCGTCCACGATCGAAGAGACAACGGACCGGCTGTCCATGGTTCGGGCAACGAAGAGTTGAAGCGATCCAGCGGCTCGGTGGCACCCTCTGGCTCGACTCGCGCCAAGGCGTGGATAGCGAGATCTTGATCCGGTGACATAGCCAAAAGTTTCCCCAGCGCTCAAGAGAGCGGTGAAGCCTTTGATAGCGATGCATGAAGCGGATAACAAAGAAATCGTCCGTTGGCGAGTCAGCGGCAGCGAAGCCAACTGGCGGTTCACAGCTCTTTTATAGCGCAAACAACAAGCGGGTGGGTTTGTCATCCCTGAAGTCTGAGCCTTGTTCCTCAATCCGTAAGCACACTTATGCCTGGCGTTGATCCGGTGGTGATAAGTGAAGAAGCATCTTCGAGCCTTAACCGGATTGGTGGTCTACCAATGACTTAGGGCTTTGGGTGAGGAAGAAGAAGAAGTTGAACCGGCGCGAGGCGCCCCTCTACCTCCGTCAACCCGGCGAAGGCGTAATCGTCAAGCGGGTGGCGCCTCAACTTCAAGGCATAACACCACATGAAACACGGGCCTTAAAGGCTTTGTAATAGGATAGTCACACTTTGTTTTGAACAATGCCTTTACAACCTCGATGTAACCTTTTGCATGGTGGTCGCGTCTGGTGGATTGATGAACCGTCAACTTATTTCGCTGCAATCACAAATTCTTTAACCCGCCACGGCGGCTTGTATCGCCGGACCGGCTTTGTGGCCCATATATTTATATAAGAAAATAGGGATGTATATAACCAAGCGTTATGATATAAAAATACACTGGCGTTGGGCATGCAGTTGGCTTAGCCAATCTTGAGGCGGAGGTTTAGAAACCATTACCGGCAAAGGAAAATAACTCACATGCTCAAAATGCGGTTTACCGTGTAAACCGTGTCGGGCATGCATAAGCCCCTGTTACTCCATAATGGGATGTTAACGAAAAAATCAAGCGGAACAAAATGCGGATTAAAATGGACGAATTCGACAACTTGAATCCGGTTTAAAGAGGTTTATCGGTTTAAGAAAACAAGCGAAAACCAAATAATAGGTATAAAAACCACATGGAAGCAAAGGCAATGACAAAAACCGTTTGCAAGAAGAAACTCTTGAGCCTGATCGGATGGTGTTACCATGGTCGGACAAGACCAAGCTCCCCATAAGGTGTAGCGATGGTTCAAGTCAGCGAACCCCAAGCTGAAATCGTGGCATGATGCCGATCAAGTGGCATGGCAATGGTTGAGGTTGACCAAGCCCCAAAGTGATTCTATGGCCTTAGGCCGACCAAAGAGCGTGTTGGTTCAGGCGTGACCATGTCCCCAAGTGATCTGGTGGCTTCGCTTCAAGAGGTGTTGCATTGGTTGGGACACGACCAAGCCCCCAAGTGACAAAATTTTCGAAAAGCAAGGCCAAGGTTAAACGGAGGCGCTTCACACAACATCTCCATGTACCCAAACGGACTTTATCTGAGCGGATACCCGCTTTGGCGAGATCCGGTTTATTGCTTTATTCATAATATATACATTGTCTTAATATGTACATAAGTGGAGCCGATGGCTCGGTATAATAAGGCGAAGATGAGCTATGTTCCACGGCTGTTGGTCTCCTCTTCGGCGTCGTGAGTCTTTTCGCTCTCGAACATCAATCGAGATAGTATGACCGTTGTCTGATTCTTCTGACCACAAGGCCCCTTCCCAAAGCGGGGATAGCTTGTGCATATCATGCGGTCTTGAATGAGCGAAGCACCAAGTCTCCTTCTGAAAGGTTCTTGTTCTAACCAGCGGGCTGTGATCTGGCGAAGATCTTCTTTGGTAAATCGCGAGCGAGCAGCCGCCATATCTAAGCTCTTCATCGGTCGATCAAATCGTCCTGCGGGCTGCCTCACTATCGGCCTCAACATAAGCCGCCACTGAAGCGAGTCATAGCGTATATCGCGAGGAAGAACCGCCTCCGCTCCATAGACCATAAAAGAGCGGCGTGTATCCGATGGATCTGTTTGGTGTAGTATTGATACTCCATATCACGGATGGCAGCTCCTCGACCCAACAACCGGCGTCCTCACTAAAGGGACCATAAGCGGGGTTTAATACCTCTCAAGATCTCTGATTAGCTCGTTCCGCTTGACCATTGGATTGCGGGTGGGCCCACGGAAGAAACATCAAGCGGATGTGCTCTCGTTCACAAAAATTCCTTCATAGCTCCCTTGGACAAATTGGTGCCATTGTCCATGATGATCTTGTGTGAAACCAAACCGGAAAATCACCTTTTGATGAACTGAACAAATCGTGGCACATCACACTTGCTAACAGGCTCTGCCTCGACCCACTTAGTAAATTTATCAACCGCCACCAACAGGTGGGTCTTCTTGTCCTTGGACCTTTTGAAAGGTCCAACCATATCAACCCCAAATGCATAAGCGGCCAAGTAATTGGAATCATCCTCAATTCTTGGGCTGGCTCGCTAAACGCGCTGGAGAACTTTTGGCAACCATCACATCGTCGACCAGATCTTCCGCATCAGCATGGGCGGTCAACCAATAGAAACCGTGGCGGAACGCTTTGGCCTGGGATTTTGAACCGGCGTGATGACCACAATCCCTTCATGGATCTCACGCAATATCTCACGGCCTTCCTCGGGGGACACTGGCAGCTGAAACGCCCGGACACGCTGCGATGCGACCTTCGCCCTTATGTATGGTCATAGACTTAGACAGCGAACTATCTGTCGGGCCAGCGTCTCATCTTACAGTAACTTCGCCCGTTCATGTATGCCAAATAAGGGGCGTCAATCCGGAATGACATGCAAGGCTGCCACCAAATGAGCCTCCGGATCAGGAATAGCCGTCGACCTCATCGGGAAGTTTAGCGGCGGATTATGCGATCGTCAAGGAAAACATTGGGCGGGACGGTTTACGTTGAGAACCCAGCCGGCTTAGAGCATCCGCCGCCTCGTTCTTCGGCGATCCACATGGTCCTGATATCCTTTAAAGTGTCCTGCAACCATATCCACCTCGAAGATGCGCAGCCATGAGTGGATCTTTGGAATCCCAAGTGCACGATACTTCTTTGGGCCACCAAGTCCGAGTCACCAAAGCACTTGACCGGCTTAGATTCATCTCCTTAGCCATCCGTAGACCATGGAGCAAAGCTTCATACTCAGCTGCATTGTTAGTGCAGGGAACATTAAGCGAAGAGCGTACGAGAACTTGTCACCTCGTGGGGAAGTTAATCGACTCCAGCCCAAGAGCCCTCAATTGCTGGACCCATCAAAGTGGATGGTCAATAGGTATGATCCGGCTTTTCTTGGTGCTTGCAACTCCGTCCAATCATTAATGAAATCCACAAGTGCACGAGACTTTCTGCCGTCAAGGCACATACCTTAAACCGTGCGGCCCAAGTTCTATAGCCCTTAGCAATCGACGATCGCTTCCGGTTACATGTGATATCGCCCAAAAAGCTGGGCGACCAACTGCGATGGGGTGCCCTTGGAAATCTTGCTTCAGCTTCGACCCATAAAAACTCCATATACCAGCTTACGCCAATGCGGATATCTTTGTTTTGGACTCAATGAGAACCTCGATGTAATAAACGGCATTGAACGGATACTCCTTCCTGCCTCCTTCGCTCCACCACAATGGCTACCTTGTCTGCCCTGGCATTAACAACATATAACGAGGCGGCTCCTTGTCAATGGGGCGGCAAAACAGGTAGGTTGGCCAACTGCGCTTTAAGTCCTCAAAAGCTTCATCGGTGACTGAACTCGAGGAGGCGATCCGTCTTCTTCACATACGGTACAAGGGAATGGCCTTCTCTCCTAGGTGGCTGAATAACCGGCTTAAGCGCGGCAATCCGGCCCGTAAGCGTTGGACATCATTGATACACTTTGGCTTAGCCAAGGAGGTGATAGCTGTAATCTTCTCCGGATTAACTTCAATCCCCTGTTGGACACAAGGAAACCCAATAACACTGCCTGGGAACACCAAAGACACACTTGGCGGGTTAAGCATCATCTTGTGCACACTTAAGTTGTCAAAGGTTTCTCTCAAATCCTCAATCAGTGTTTCTTTCTCCCTTGACTTAACCACGATATCATCCACATAAGCGTGCACATACGGCCGATCTGTTCATGCAAGCAGTTACATCACATAGCGTTGATAAGTTGCTTAGGCGCTCTTGAGCCCAAAAGGCATAGATACATGAAGAAGGCTCCAAAAGGGGTGATAAGCGCGTCTTCTCCTGGTCATTAACCGCCATCTTAATCTGATGATATCGGAATATGCATCCAAAAACTCAAGCGCTCACAACCCGCACGTAGCATCAATAATCTGATCAATGAGGGGGAGGCAAAGGATCTGCTGGACAAGCCTTGTTGAAGATCTAGTATAATCACGCCTTTGTCTTGAAGTGCCATTTTCTTAAGGACCAACACCGGGTTAGCAAGCCACTCTGGATGGAAAACTTCAACAATGAACCCTGCAGCTAAGAGCCAGGCAACCTCCTCTCCAATGGCCTTGCGCCTTTCCTCGATAAACGGTAGAAAGCTGTTTTTACGGTTTGTACTTGGGATCAACATTAAGAGTGTGCTCAGCGAGATTCCCTCGGTACACAGCATGTCGGAAGGCTTCCATGCAAAAATGTCGGTTCTCACGGATGAACCCGATGGTAACTTTCCTATTTAGGATCCAAGTTAGCAACGATGGTGACTGCTTGGGCCGAATCGCCGGGCACAAAATCAACAAGCTTAGTCTCGCCGCTGATTTAAACTTCAAATCCGGATCGTGCTGTGGTTGGCTTCTTCAGCAGGTCATATCGGCGGATCAACATTATCTTTATAATACTTTAACTCCTCGGTGGCACAAACCGACTCCGCGTAAGCAGCGTCACCTTCCTCGCATTCCAAAGCAATCCGGCGGCTCCGTGAACCGTTCTCGTCCCTTTGGCCCGGCAATTTCAGCTGCAAATAAACATAACAAGGCCGTGCCATAAACTTAGCATAAGCCGGCCGCCCAAGCGAGGCGTGGTAAGGGCTTTGGATTTTCACCACCTCAAGCGTCAATGTTTCGATCTGGAGTCATGTTCATCTCAAAGGCCACCTCGAGCTATCTTACCGGCCCGGGTATGCCCGACTTGCGGGCACCGCGCCGTGAAATCTGGTCTGGGAATGACCTGAGATATCTATCAAATCAACCCCATCGCGGAAGGTCTCGTAGTAGGAGGATGATGCTGCTTCCTCCATCCATAAGCACCTTGGTGAACTTGTAGCCTCCACGAGGTGCCACTCGAGAACCAGCGGCCGGATTGTAAACTTCGGGGAGGATGATCCTCTACTGCTCCGCTCCACAATAGGTTGCTACGACCAGTAGCGGTGTCATGCAGTGCGGCGGTTCAACAACACTGACCGCCCGCTCTTTGAAGTTTGCGGTCCCGTCTGTCCAAGCTAGTGGTAAAGACATGATACTTTCCTTTATTTAACTGTTTTGGATTGCTTTGGTAACCCGTATGCTGCTGTTGTTGATTGTAACCTTAGCTCTGATTATTGCGATTGTTTTGATTGTTTTGATTGCCTTGCCGCTCGGATTACACACGAACAGGGCGAATTTCCTTCACCGTAACCGAGGCGGACCCTGAACCTTGCCGGGCCCTTGATCATACGGAAAGCATTAGAATTTTGAACTTCGTGCATAATATAAAATCCTTCAGCAGTGATTCGCGGTGCCTCCTTAGTCCCATGCTTGGGACAAGGTTGATTCAACAAGTAATTCAAAGCGCTCCGGATTGTGACCTTGTACCACCGGTTTGATTGCCTACCTTTGCTTGCTGTCCCTTGTCCTGTCGCGTTGGTGTTGTACCTGAAACCCATGTTACCGTTTGCCTTCGCTTGTTTCCTCCATTACTGCCGGATGATCGCTGGCGGCCTCTGGAATTGCCATTACGCTTTCCCTTCCCTACTTCGTCACCTTGAGACTTCGGGGATCCTTGAACTTTCTCGAGGTCAGCATACGCTACCAGCAGCCCATGGCGTGCCCATGTCATTACAAAAGCGCTTCATGCGGCCAGCTTCAACTTCAGCAGTTCAAACGGCGGTTGGCCTCTAGGGTTGAGATAGCGAGAATCCGGGTTGATCCGGTCGATGAATGTAAGACCTCTGAAGCAGCGGCGCACCCAATGTGTTGTAGATTCTCCCTCTGCTGGACACAAGCGCAAATCCACCACAGACATAGGCTGCTTACAGGTATCTTTGAAATTCTCAATGAAGCCAAGTCCAATGGCGGGTCCCACGAACTAAGCGAGTTGGGTGGCAAATTTTTCAACCAAGTGCTGAGCGTACCTTCCAACATCATGGTGAAATACTTGCACTCGGCCCGTCCACATCCAGCATCTCCATGGCCATCTCATAGCTTTCTATCCGCTTACGGAGCCAAATCGGCGGTGTAATTGGGCACCTTGCAGGGTCCTTTGAATCAGCAGAGCAACGCACATTGCGTAAAGCGAGGGGCAGATGAAGGCACCCCAATGATCGGACGTGACCCCGTTCGAAGATGGTCAGACGAACGGCGCGCTGATGGTCCTCATGCTGCGCGCGTAACTTTCGGCCTCCCTGCGTGCCTGGCCGGTCCACCACCATTGGCGTCTTGAAGCCGCCCGGCAGGTTGTTGCCTCGGCGGACCGTGCTGCAGCGTTGCTGCAACGGCGGTTCATCTGCGGCGGGCTATAACTCGAGCTTAGGCGCGGGGTGGAGTGGATCCGATCCCGCTGTATGAATATGCTTCTGCTTTGAGCGGGGCCGTCGAGAGCTCCTTGACCGGCGAGTTTCTACCGCTTTGTGGTGAGCCCCCTCGTCCGAATCGCCTCAATCGTGCGCAGCAGCGACGAGGTTATCCATCGGGTTGGAGTAGTGATCCGGGTGTTATACGCACAGCACAGGGTGCGCGGTGTGATGGCGGGGCAGATCTATCCTGCAGGGCTGAACCGGCGCGGCCGTCCCGAGTGCTTCGGCGGTTTACCACCGGTGGCGGATCTTGGTCCCCGCCTGGGGTATTGAAAAGCTCTCTTCCTCGAAAACCCGGAGGCAAGCAGGATACTGTACTTCCTTTTCGCGACTTCATGTGATACACTCACGATCCGGCATGAGCCTATAAGCCTCGCATCCGGCGGCCCGTTCGCGCCATCCTCACGTCGGCGACTGCGGATCCGCTTTAGCTTTGCGATCTGTTCCTTCACCCTCGCAATCTCTGCGTTGTGTAGGTCCTGATCCGCGGGTTAGCCTCCGCCATGGCGTAGCCAATCGTCGAATAACTCTGATAGAACTTGAGCGGCGAGCGCGCAGGGCCTCCTTCCCGGCGCCACCACCCTGTTCGAACGACCTGATGGGCATGTGATGCGAAGAGTGAAAAGCGCCGCTTATGTACGACCATGAAAATTCCAACCCGGCTGGGTAGATCAAAGGGTCGGAATACTCTCGTCGTCGGAACAGCCCCGATCTGGCCATCTTGGAGCTGGTAGAGACTTCGGTTTCTCCGGCGGATGACTTCATCGCCCGAAGTAGACAACGGTTTACGTCGGCCGGACGGATCCGCCCTCGTAGTTTCCGTGGGCGACCCCCACTTGGCAGCAGCCGGGCGGTTTAACGGTAGGGACTCTTCCTCGCCCGCTGGGCAAATCTCGGCGAGGTCGGTGCGGATGTCGGCCCGGCCCTGGCTCACCCGATCTTGCCGATGAACACGTGTATGCCACCAAAGGGACCCGGTACCCGTACTCAATCGAGCGACCTTCGGGGCCCCGATCCGCATCGTCGATGTAGAGTTTGCGCTGACGACTCTTAGTCATCCGGCCTGACGCAGCCCAGGTCGCCAGAACTTGCCCTCTAAGATCATCAAACCATCGTCACGAAAGGCCCACGGTGGCGCCAAGCTATCGTGGAATTGTCGCAGCGGATGTCCTCGTGAAAGGACTTGATCGCAGGGCCATCATGCGGGTTAACTTAGAGGTTAAGCGGACACAAAGACAGGAGTTATACTAGTTCAGCCCCTTGATGAAGGAAAGGCCTACGTCTAGTTGTGATGGGATTGATGTAGTTTGGCGACTTGGGAGCAATAGCCGCCTAAGCCTCGAATTATACATCCTTAATCCGCCGCTTGGTCGTCCCCTTATATACAGGGGTTGGCCTTCCGACGGTCTCTGAAGTACCGATCCGGCTCATACAAGTGTCGGCTCGATCTCTTCTCTCTTGTCTTCTGACACAAGTTACACACAGTAAAGCGGTTCACATAAATGGACCTTAATTAGCCTCCCGAGCTCGGGCCTCCTCCGTGGGCCTGGATCATGGGCGAGGTAAACCGGCCCCTCCTGGGCGGTTCACACTCAATAGTTGTATCCCCAACGGTAAGCATATGAATAAGCAGGAGAAATTCTTGAGGACTTATGAACATAATGGTTTGAAGAATAATGCACATATTCATGTATAAGCTCTTCCATGTGAAAGCAGAGTTGTTAGAATGATGATATTTATGAGGATTTTGATCCACGTGAGGAATTTGGTCATTGTAAGGACTTGGATCCATATGAAATTTGATCAGGGGTTCCTATTCTTCACGGGTGGTGTCATGAGGGACATTCACACAAGACTTTCAAAGGCACCTTTTGGGAACATATTTTCTTCATGAGGGGCCGTTCCTGCGATTAGTGCCAACATATCTAGCAAATACTTCACCATTCTGATTTTTTGGTGAGTTTATAGTTTGAGTCAAGTGACTCAGCGGAAGAATGAGAGAAGATTCACATGTAAGCCAGATAGATTAGATGGATCAAGCTTTGGAGGTCCCTTTGCAGCAACCCTTGATGTTTTGGGGTACTGCTCGGGCTTCAATATGTACAATCAGCATTGAGTTCCCTCTCAAAGGCAATACCCTCTTTCCTAGGGTTCTGTTGAGGATCTGCTTTTTAGCACATCACAAAAGAGTCTAATGCCCTTTGAGGCTTTTGTACATACTGTCATGTACAATTCCTTCAGACCACGCGTAAATCGGTGATACTAGCAATGTCATCAGATGAGTTTAGGTGATGTGAGAAGGGGAGTGAAGAATTTGTAACAATAGAAGCATTTGAACATTGGTGAAGAATTAAGCAGATTCACGTTCAATGCATTTCAAACATGGAGGAACAAATTCTTCTTGAAACTATGATTTGTTGAGCAAGTAATGAATGCTCTCTTACGAAGATCTTCATAACTCACTCTTAGCTTCTCAAGAGATCTTGCTTTCTTTGAAGAAATTCATAAGAAAGCTTCTCATGATCAGATAAGAGAGTGTTATGATGACATGAAGGTTGTCAAACCTGATGCAGAAGTCTCTGAAGATTTTAGGTCAAGGTTTAGTGCGATCCATTTCTTCTTCGCAACATATCATCACTTTTGTCTAGCATGTTTTGAACCTTTTCAAAAAGCCCTTTGTTGTTTCACGAGCAATCTTAGCAAGTTTAGAATAGTTGGGCTTGATTTTCATTGATTCATTCTCACTTGATTGGGAGGAGGTATATTTGAGTACCTTAACACCTTTGCCATGAAGCAATAGGTGGGGCGTAGTCATCATTGCCTTGCTCAGCCTTGTTAGTAAAGCCATTTTCTTGAGTTGAAGATAGACTACTTGAATGCGATAGCAAAATAGACTTGCTACTCGGACTCAGACTCCTCGGATGCCTCCTCTTCCTCATGTTCCTCAGATTCAGCTTGAGTCCATTTCCTTGCCAATGAATACCCGAGCCTTCTTGGAGCTGTTCTTCTTCTATAAGATGAAGACTTTGAGGATTTTGATGATGAAGATTTTGAGGATTTCTTCTTCTTAGCATCATCCAGACTGTAATCCTTGTATTTCTTCTTCTTTGATTCCTTTTCCCAGGGACAATCTTGAATGTAGTGTCCAGGTTTCTTGCATTTGTGGCAAAGCCTCTTCTTGTAAGTCCTTTGGATGAGAATCATTTGCTCTCCTTGAGGGTCTTCCAAAGCGACCCGTCTTGAGAACTTCTGGAATTTCTTCACGAGCAGTGCTAGCTCATATTTCAGTTCTTCATGGTCACCAAGGCTGCTACCAGAATCTTCATCTTCAGACTCAGAAACTGCCTTGGCCTTCAGTGCACGTGATCTACCATAGATCGAACCATAGAGATCTCTCTTTTCAGCAAGCTGGAACTCATGAGTATTTAGCCTCTCGAGGATATCAACGGGATCAAGTGACTTGTAATCAGCTCGTTCTTGTATCATCAATGCGAGAGTTGAAATGAGGAATCAAGCGGTCTCAACAATTTCTTCACCACCTCATGGTGGTGATGTCGGTTAACACCAAGCTTGAAGCTCATTTGAGATATCGATGAAGGCGATCGAAGGTTTGTTGAACATTTTCATTGTCGAGTCTTTTAGGCGGTTGAAGAGATTACGAAGAACATCAACTCGAGAGTCACGCTGAGTTGAAACTCATTCATTCACTTTGGACAGCCTATCGAGATAAACCTTGCGGTTTCCAAGCACTCACTCTTCCATCTTGTCCTTGCTCGGATGGCCACATATGATATTCTTAAGCTTGAGAATCGAGTTTGCTTGAAT